>CM076571.1:486075839-486162978 GCA_034641835.2 Pinus albicaulis
TTTCCATTATAAAATAAGATAATTTTGCTTAGTAAATACAAATTATATGTTTTAGCTTTAATCTGAGTTAACTTTAAAAATAAATTAAAACATAACATTTATAATAATTTATTTTTTATAAATAAAAATTTACATGCTAACTCAATGAATGCAAAGTTAGTTTTGTAGCAGAGAGGGATGAATGAATGATAAAAATAGTCTATAGGACTACCAACTTTCTCGTTTTTTGTCTTCTGCAATTCAATCACTTTCTTACTCAAATTGATGATGAGATGACCCAACCTTCTAACAATCCCCTCACTGAAAAGACAATGCCACGGAATTGATGAAAAGACAATGCCGCAAAATTGATGCTAACATACTACCATCACTATCCCTGATGCCTTTGAAAGCATCACATTCCAAAATGAAATGCTTTTCTGATTCCACTGCCCTAGAAGTGCAAAAAGTACATGCTCGTTCTTCCTAAGATTCTTTAGGTCTCTTCCGCCTTCTTGTTTCACATCAAAGTTGATGTGAGTTAGTTCTTAGTTGAGAAATAAGAATCATTGATCTGCACGAAATGCTAGCTCCAATGTACTCTTTTTGTTGGAGATCACAAGTGGGGTTGAATTCCTGAACATAGTACTTCTTCTTTCTACCCAACTGTTTTCCCCATATACACTTACGCCGACTTCTCCATAACAAAATAATTTAACTCCTTGCTATTTCTGGGACACACAATGAGGTAAATATTCTATTTTTGTATCCATTTTTTGTTTTGTCTCATCGATGATTTCTTTCTTTCACTCATGCCTTCATTGAAGATAACTTTCGGCCATCTACCTCCTCCCATTTGCTCAATTATTTTTAGATACCTTATAAGACATGCCATAGAAATTTCTTCCATGAGAGCTGCTCATGTTTCACTCAACATTATCTCATAAAGAATCAAACTTTTTATTTTGAACTTGCTCATGATCAAGCGTTTTTGGATTTTCTCAATTTGTTTCGATTTTGAAACTGGTATATGTTTCTAGCCCATAGTTCACACCCATATAATATCACTAGACAAACTAGGAGTCCAAAAATCACTTTATTAAAATCCCATAACTTTGTCTCTCTACATTTGTTTTGAAGTGCATATAGTGCTTTCCACCCTCCTAAAATTCTTTTCTTTTTGCAATTCTCCCAATTAAGCTTATTTTTTAAATCGATCCTGAAGTACTTGTATTCATTTACTTCTTCAAGAATGTTCCCTTCAAAGAAGAACGTAAGTTGGCTTTGCTTCCTTTTATTAGAGAAAATCATTATTTTGGTCTTACTGAATACATGTGATTGAAATATGATAGGGTGGAGTGATTAGGAAATATAACTTCATATTTGTAGAAATTTTTTATATTTAATTCCTTTTTTTTCTCACCCAACTTGACCTAGATGCATTGCACCCAACAAACTCCTCCTCAATTTTTTGGAAATGAACGCCAAAGTCTATTGGAAAGTAGGAAGCAAAGCACTAACTTGTAGTTGATGTAATTTCATATTTCATGTTATTCATAACTCTAAGATCAAAAGAAATTATGTTCTATCAAAGAAGAAATAATTTTGTGGACAAAATGTATGTTTGTGCATGAGTCATTATACTACACCAATTTAGTATATTTAAAAAAATTATATTTGGTACGTACCATCTAAGTTTTACTGTACTGATTTAGAATTTGTAATCATTTCACAAATGATCCTAGCTTTCTACAAGAAGATTCTAATTACTCAAACTAATCTCTTTGAAATGAAGATTTCACTACAAGCAAACTTGAAAAATAGTAAATTGTGTATTTGAGATTCTGTGGTTGTTTGAGTGCATATTTTTTTTAAAATCCAACTCATTCTTTCTCCATTTCATAGATAAAATGAAGGATTTGTTGTTAATAATAACCCCAATCTGCATCAGGCCCTTGCACTTCATCTCCATTGCTCAAGATGACTAGGCATTTCACTGCAGTAGCATGAATACTAGCACTAGTACAAGTTGTGATAGCATCATTCAAATCATGCCATTATAAACATATAATTCTCTACGAGAAGTGTCATTATAGCATTGTGATTGGAGTGGAATGAGAAGGTTGGAAATACAAGAAAATACCTCGCTGCCATGGGCAGCTTGTAGCAGAAGTCCAACTCTAAGGCGACTTCATACTCAACAAACCCAGTATATTCTTGGACACACAAGCAATTGGTTGAGAGAATATCTCAACCACACACCAATCTAGGAACCAACTAAATCTAAACAAATTCTAGAGAATAGGAAAAAACTCTTTTACATAGAAATAATCACAAGTAAGACAATTATATTTTCAGGTGTTTACTCGAACTTGTTTTAAGACATTTCTGTGCAAAGATGTAGAAAACATGATCAAGGCCATGCCAGAACCAATAATCAATTTACCATTATTTTCCTTGTAAAAAATTTTGTCAGATAGTCAAACTAGATGGGAGTTTGAAGTTTGAAACTCTAGACCTTTATGTTGATTCCTTCAATACCTAAATAGTAGAAATAAGGATACTCTGAAATTATTCATCATTGATGTGCTGGACCTTACCTTGTTTAGGGATTTTAGAATCTAAAAAAAAGGGGGGTTCGAAAGATGGATATTTCCATCAAATCTATCACTGATAAAGCAGAAGCCCTTGTTCCCCACTAGACCTAATTGGTTGTGAAAGGCCAAGACTCCTCAATCAAATATTGCAACACATATGGACTATGAAATATGAAAATTTTTAAGCACCGCCTTTAGCTAAATTCATTGACAACCTATCTCTCATTATCTCACCACTAGCTGACACCCCATAGGCATAATAAAATGTTGTGCTGAGGGGCAGGCACAGGTCCATGTCAATACCTTCAATTGGGAAGCCTGTCATGGGATCTTTGGGGTTATCTAAGTTGTGAATGGAAAAACATGAATTAGATCTGCAAACTACAGGTTTGCCTGAATTAGACTGAAATGTTGATTATGCATCTATAGATGGTAACCCATTGAACTTGTAACAAATATTGGACTTTCTAATTATCAAATCTTGCAAACAAACAACCTTTCGCTGTTTGAATAATAGGAAATATATTAGAGAAGAAAGTATGTTTTTTTTTGTTTTTTTTTTTGTTTTTCATCTTTAACCCAAGAGATTGCCCGAATAAACACATGATGGAAAAATGACATGGAAAAATTAAGAAACACCTATACTAAAAATGATGAAATTAATGGCTAGGTGACTAAAAACGTTAGTCACCACAATTATTTCAAGAGAATTACTACTAAATTTGAGCAATTTCAAGTGACCGAACTAAAAATGACTAACTTAAATGACTAATTTAGTCTAGAGATAAAATATACGACTATATAATAAGTGACTAAAATAAAATAAACTAAATTAAATGTCTTATTTAGTTGAGGACTAAAATATATGACTAGATAATAAGTGACAAAATAAAAAATTGTTAATGAAAATGAACACTAGAGTCAAAGAATAAAAATACGATCAACTAACTAGTGCAATAAGTATATGAATTAGTAATTTATGCTACTCATTTTTAATTGTGTCACTTTGGATTTATGCTAGTCATTTTTAATTGATTTTGAGGCATCTTTAGGTCTCGACTTGATATGTATAACTAGTAGAAAATGAGAAATTAGTGACTAAAAAAGTTAGTCACCGCAACGTTTCCGAGTGAAATACTAAAAAAAATGAGAAATTAAGTGACCCAACTAAAAATGATTAACATAAATGAATAATTTAGTCTTTGGCTAAAATATACGACTAGATAATAATTAATACAACTAAAAATGACTATTGTGAGTGAATAATTTAAACTAAACTATGTCTAGCTTCTAATAGTGTGTTAATGAGTTGTAAGTGAAGTTCCCCGAAAACAATGGACTACCTACAACTACTTGAGTTTATTGATAACATTATTCGTAAATTTGAAAATTTTGATAACATTATTCATACATTTGAAGATATTTTCCACCTATTTAAGGATTATTAGATATTACCCTTATGTGTAAACCTCATGTCCCCTTTCCCTCTTTATCTGAGCATACTTGCTTATATTAAGGAGTTCTTCAATAATTTTTATTGATGTGCTCATGCAAAAATGATCACTCTATGGGTTTTCTAAATCATTAGATATAACCTACATCTTTTTTCTCAAAAATCAAAATTAAAATTTAAAAAAAAATAATCCCAATATTGCCAACATGCTCAAATAAAAAAAAAATAACTTCAATAATAGCAACATAGCCTAACAATAAATTGACATTTTCAACTAATCTAAGATTAACATATTAAAATTTACTTTCTTGTTAATCCTTTTCTTTAATAATCAATATGTAGATATGTATATTTTCAAAATCATTAGATATAACCTATTATTTTTCTTTAATGATCAATATGTGAATTTTCAAAATCATTAGTCGATATAACCTACATCTTTTTACTGAAAAAATTAAAATTAAAATTACAAATTTTTTTAAATTAACCTAAATATTAACAACATGATAAAATGGAAAAAAAATTATCCTTAATAATATCACCTAACTTACCATGGAAATTAACATTTTTGGATTAGCCTATTAAAACTTACTTTCCCACTATTTTTTTCCTTTGGTTCTCACGTTGGGAGAGAGTTTGATTCTCTCTGGATTCCGCTGCAATAGATATTTTCAGACTTTTTCGGATTAGCCTATTAAATTTTACTTTCCCACTAATTTTTTCCTTTGATTCTCATGCTTGGGAGAGAGTTACATAGTCTTTGGATTCGACTGTATTCAGCTGTAAGAGGAGAGGAGTTTCGATGCTCTTTCTACATTGGATTTCGCTGCAAAATTCAAGAATAATTGATTCAAAATTCAGGAGTTTGGGAGAGAGTTAGATACTCTTTGGATTTCGCTGCAAGAGGAGAGGATTTTTTATGCTCTTTCTACATTGGATTCCATTGCAAAATTCAGCAGGAAGAAGGGATTCCACTGCAAAATTCAGGAGGAAGGTGTGGATCAATTTTTGAACATGGATAAGGTCTCGAAGAGAAAGGAAGATTAGAAGGATGATGTTATGAACAAGGGAAGGGGTTTGAAACCTTGAAAATGAAGGTGAGAAGGCCGGTGGTAACAACAGTGGGAAGTCTTGTGAGTTTGAAATAACTGGGAAGAAGGTGATTCCAAAGAAAAATAATTTTTTCATAATATAGCAGACCTATCTGATGAACTTTGACAAACATCTGAGCAAGGTATTGACAAAATCAAAATTTTGAAAGCCAAATGAGGAGTGATAAATTGACCCAAAAAATTGGAGATCATGAGTATTATCACTTAGGGCACATTTGGGACTGTTAAAATGTTAAAGCTTAGAGCAACTATCATACATGATGTTCTTGATGCAATGGCAACTGATTTTAATTTTTGCCTTATGTGATAACTAACAGGAAAGGCAGCACATATTCTTTGAATTCTAGAACCTTCAAGATTCTTATTTCTAGTCTGAAATTGTCATTAAAGGATAAAATAGGACTAGATTTTTCCTTGTTGATAGACCGGCCCAAACTATGCTTAAATCTGGATGGTATTAATAAATTGTTTAATTTCTCCTAATAGGAATATGGCATCCCCATCCCCAAATTGTAGCTGAGTGGCAGAATCAAAATTTGAAGAGATCAAATATTGAAATGGCTCAGGTGAGACTTCATTATCTTGCTTCCTTGATAAGATTTCTCAAAGTATCTGTTAGAATGATAAGAAAGTGGGGACAAAAGAAAACTATGTCCTGATCCTCTTAACACTTTGACAAAATTGGAATGTTCCTCATTAACCAGAAGTACACAGGAAGCAGTTGAGATGCATTCAAAAGTCCAGTTCATCACACTCATTGAATCCAACATCTTGAATGGTTTTGATGAGAATGTCCCAATTAGCCTTACCATATACTGGAATCAAGGGCAATTCATAATATATTTATACTCAACGGTTCTCATGTTCTTTTTCTTGGAGAATGAATATTTATATTGCTATAAAGTCAACATAGTTGAATCAACATTTGTGATAAGATATTTTCCTTTCTAAGGTTATTTTTCCTACCCTTCTTTATCCATTTGTTTCTCAAAATGTACTAAACTCGGCTCTAACTGAGTTTTATTATCACTGTGCATACCACTTTCAAACATGCTTGTACATGCCCAACATGAAAATGCTTTAATCCTGGAAAGAAATAGTGGTTTCCTTCTAACTTCTTTGGATGTCGATGACATGATGGTGAGGATTACATCACTCCTATTCTTTTCATTCATACTGATATTGAATGAACGTAATCTAGAGGTTTATACCTCTAATCTGTGTCTTGGACCTTGGTTACCTTGCCATTGATGAATTCCATCTACCCAATTTGTGTCTATCACCCCTCCTAGCCTTTTCCCTACATGAGAAATCCCCGCCTTGCAGTGAATTTATCTTCCTTATTATTAATCTCATCTTTGTAAGAAAGAGAGTTGTTTCACATTCCCAGAAATTCCATCATTAAGGAGGTGAGGGGGAACTTAAGGCCCTTCACTTCCTTAATCACATTGTTAATCTTAATAAGCTCAAGGCCTGATTCTCTAAAAATGGCTTGGTTGGCTAGCCAATCCACCAACTTATTCTATGACTTCCTTGTGTGTGAAAACTTGGAACTTTGAAGGAAACCTCTATTCATTGTAAAACCCTCAGAATCCAGCATATGTTACCATCAGTGAAACAATTATTAAATTTGTATGTCCAGTTCAAGATGCTAATTAGAAATTTGGAGTCTATATTATTTTTCAATCTTTTGGAATCCTTAAGATTTGATTAGGGTTATCCCCTCAACTAAGGAGGCTTCTACCTTTGCTAAGGCTCCTTATTTCTTTGTTTGACTTCCTATAATTGTTTTTCCCTGTAACAAAACATATCACCCTCCGGCATGTAGAAAAGGGTAAGATATTCTTCAGGGCTCAAGACTATTCAACAAGAAGGCTTGAAGCCATTGCAACAATACACTTGATATGAGCTCATCATATTACTTGTGGGAATTGAACCTGGGCGGGGAGGATAACAATCATTCCTCCTAAACACCCGAAATAAACCCAATTTACGTTTGACTTCCTATAATATGAAGTATGTAATACATTTCTATAGTTTCCTGATCACCTCTGATTTCCATGTGGGGCTGGTCATTTTCAAATTAGCTCTTGAACTTATTGTTTCAAAGGGGTAGCAGTTCTAAACATTTTAGTCCATGATGCAGTACCTCTTTTGCCAAAAAACATTGTGTCAAGATGTAATCATAGGTTTCTTCGTCCCTTTAACATCCATTAGACCTGGTTTGGCATTGTACACTTATTTCCAAATTTTCTTGTGTAATTATTTTTCCCTTTCATTGCTATCCACTGAAATGTTGCAAATTTGGGCCATTTTCCTGGGTTCCATATTTTCTTTTAGGCTTTAATCTAACAATCTGTTGCTCTTCTAATAGAACCATGCCATATCCTTCTTTAAGTGAGTAGGATCCTCTTTATGTGGGATTTCAACACAAGACATCATATTCGCTTTGGAATTTAGTGAATCTATATCATAGAGCTTCCTTGATTTCCTTTGCCTCATCAGTTGAGATTCAAGACATTTTTTGGTCATGTTAAAGGATGTTTGATTTTCCATTTGATTTTAGTGATAGAACCCAAAGATTTTGTTGGGACTAATCCAATAATCCTTTGTTTTGGTTCACCCCAAATTGATCATAACCTTTCTAATTTTTTCCAGAGCTTGGATGCTTCTGAGAGGCTGGTGTCCAACCCATGCATACTCCCAAAAGTCTTCCTTTTCTCCATGTTGGACATCTTGGAAAATCCAGCTATTTTTTAAACTGTTTTGGATCATAATATTCCTTATGCCTAATCCTTTAGGGACATCATCATTTCAAGACTCCCACAAGGTGGACAAGTTCCCTATTCCCCATGTATCTTTTTTCCTTAAAATTTTGACGCAAAGACATTTTTTTGTCAGAGTTAAAGAACCAATATACTCTTTAACATGGATATTTGTTTAGCCGTCTTCTTACCCCTAATTCTCATTCCAATTTAGGCATACTTATTTGTTTCCAACCTATCATGTGCCACTTTTTCTCCTTTAATCTCTGTTGTCATGAGAAAGTTTTATTAACTTTATCCCTCTCCAAGAGAATTGATCTCAGGGTCAACAGATTGGAATTTTAGAAGATGGACATAATTGATAACTATTATATAATGTTAATCTGTTTTCCAGAGAGAAACACATCGAGCTTTGTTTACCCGTCTTCTTTTCCCTGCTTCTCATTCCAATTTAGGCATAACTATTTGTTTCCAACCTATCATATGGCATTTTTTCTCCTTTGATGCCTATTTTCATGAGAAATTTTTATTAACTTTATCCCTCTCCAAGAGTGCTCATCTCACGGTCAGTATATTTGAGTTTTAGAAGATGAGGATAGCTGATAAGTTAACTATTGGATAAAATATGAAGGGTGGTGCAACAAGTGTATCAACGACATGGTATTATGAAAGAATTCTTCAACCACCATCTAGCTTCCAATATGAATGAAACAAGGTTCCCCCTACGGATTAATTGCCTATGTTTACCTACAACTCCATATGATTCCTTTGTTGAGGGAAAAGATACTTTAATCCTTCTCAGATTGCAGTTCCTAAAATTACTTCTATTTGGAGGTCAAAGGTGGTTTTCATTAGATTTTAGAGGTGATGATTCTCATTCCTAGGGTGTTTTTATTGCAAGACTCAAGTCTAGCCATGTCAGATTGACTAATAAGATAGACAAGCTCATATGGTCAAATAAACCTTTTGTGGTTTATAACTTTATACCCCAAAAGCTAGATATATTGCTATTAGTTTAGATGGGGAGAAGAGGAATCTCGTGTGGTGGAGGAGAGTTTGGATATTTAAATATCCCTCAAAGGCTTGACTTTTATGTGTTTTTCTCTAAAGAAAAAGACTTTACTTGGTATAATCTTCTAAAAAGGAATAGAGCAAGACTCGATAGGTGTAGTTTATGCAAGGTATGTGGAAATACCAATAAAATTTTTTTCTTGGAATGTAACTACACTATGAAAGTTTAGAGGGAGATTAAACATTTGAATAGGTTGAAAAATG
Source organism: Pinus albicaulis (assembly GCA_034641835.2). Taxonomy (NCBI): domain Eukaryota; kingdom Viridiplantae; phylum Streptophyta; class Pinopsida; order Pinales; family Pinaceae; genus Pinus; species Pinus albicaulis. The sequence continues at coordinate 486,085,021 of CM076571.1, forward strand.
TATGAATTGGTGGCACAGCTGAAAATGGTCTAAGAGGTTGGTGTCATAACTCTTCAGTGAAGGATTAAAAAGCACTTCCTTGGATCCTAGCTTGGGTATTTAGCAAGCTAGGAATTTCAACTTATTCAATAATAGGAAAATTATTCCTATTCAATGTGCTTTTCCTATTTGATGTGGTCTCAATTCTTTAAAAGATTTTTCCTCAAATGAGAGTACCTAAGACTCGTAGGCATATTGTTGTAGAAGTTGGTAAGGAAGGTGCATGGGCATATTTTGATGATGACCCTTAGTTCTATGGAGTAGGTAGAAGTGTTTTATATAGTGAATCTCATCGCATTAACTTTATAGTTGGATTGAGGCATCAAACCAATTATCATGTTTAGCTAATGGCTCTAAAACTTATCAAAAATAAAAAATAGGGCATGCACCAGTTGTGGTCCATGCAATGATGCTATAGTCCTGGGTTCCCATTGATATTACATTATATAGTGATGAATCCTTTGAAACCAACTTCACTGCACCATTAGGAGTAAATTATTTACTATACAAATATCAATATAGCAATGAATGAGAGTAGAGTAGAAAGAAAATTAAATTACAATAAAAGAGATAACAGATTGTTGTAGGTTACTTACTACAACAAAGGATAAAATGCATAATGTAACAGAGACATAAAAGATATTGAGACCATAAGTAGCCAATTTTTCCCTTAAGAATACACCCTAAAAATGTGTGCAAAATGGTCAACTTGGCCATTTTAAGTTACAACAAGCTCTAGAAAATGGAGTGACCTTAAATAATGTGCTACGGTGCCAACTATGGGAGCACTCCTTCGATCTAGGTGATTCATCACTCATCATAAATTCAAACCAAATACAAGCTAAAAATAGCAAAGGCAGCTAAGGCTCTTTTCAAGTGACCCAACTATCTCTCCATACTCTCACCCATATCACTATTAGTAATTCAACATACCCCCTATAGATCAGGGTGAGCCAGCTCATACTCTCCAAGGAAGTAGCCAATTCATCCCTTAAGAATACACCCTAAAAATGTGTACAATATGGTCAACTTGGCCTTTGTAGGTTACAACAAGATCTAGCAAATGGAATGACCTTAAATAATGTGCTAAGGTGCCAACTAGAGGAGCACTCCTTCGATCTAGGTGATTCATCACTCATCATAAATGCAAACTAATTTCAATCTCAAAAAAGAAAAGGCAATTAAGGCTCTTTCTCCAATGACCCAACTATCTCTCCAAGAATAGGAAACAATGGTTAAGGGTGCAATAAATAAAATTCGGTTTCTATAACCACACACCCCCCCCCCCCATAAATTCATTAACCACAAAATAAAAAATAAAACATTTACATTTGTTAGGAAATGAAGAAACCTAGGATTGTGTGCCAAGTAGAATCCCCTTTAAAACATACCTCTTGACCATGGCAATGAGCTTCACACTACACAGTGAGTCGCAACTTATTTTAGGCCATAAAATGCTTCTCTAGAACAAATCCCTCTTTGTACAAGAAAAATAGATGAAGGTGAACACAAGGAATAATATGCTTCTTGCTGGTTGTTTCTTTTTAAATCTACACTTAACTCTTTCTTAATTTGATGAGTATAACATTGGAGAAGGGGATATACTAACTAATGAAAATGGCTTCCATTTTATGTTCTAGAATAGCGACAGTCTTATGCCAAATAGGCCTCAGAACCTTGCATCAGATCACCATCTAAGATTGTTGTTAGTGTGAATTATAATTACAAGCGTACGAAAAAAACTCACTTTAGTTGTGCATAACAAACAGCCCTAACATCGAAAATGGCTGTCAATTTCTTTAGATCTGCAGTTATTTTACCAAGAAAAATGCTACATAAATCCTGATCTATGCAGTTAAATATATTAAACAACAAATAATAAGAGTTTCACCATGCATCCAATGAACAAGACAAGAATAGTTTTAAAGCATTTTTGTATTTAGGACACCTGGGAAGGGAACATAGAAAGATGTTCCTAGTCCCCCTCAATGGGATGGGTTCTTGAATGTCCTTAACACTTCAGATCTAAGATCTCTCTCTCTTGATGGTGTAGAAAACCCAGAAAAAAATGGAACTCAAATGGAGCTCACAAGAAAAATGGTAGCATAATATGACAATGATGGAGGATCAAAGTCAGACCAAGAGTATAGATCCAGAGTGATATTTAGTCAGCAAAAGGTAGTGAGTGAATGGAAAAACCCTTCTATTTATAACAAAATATTGAGTTCGTCTAGATATTGGTGCATAATTAAAATATTATTAACCAAATCTAGATCCAACTTTTATGGAATATTTTATTATATTTGTTGGAGGCAAAAAGAATTTGAATTTTGTCAAATCCATTTATTTTTAAATAATAAATAAATAAATGATTTATTTGTTATTTTAAAAATATGGTTGATTAATAATTGAATAAATAGTGATTTATTTAATTATCTATAAATTATTTAGTCAAATTTAACAAGGAACATTATTTAAACAATGTTTAAATAATTATTCCTAGAAAATAATAAGATAAATAGTGATTTATCTATTTAATTTTCCTTTTTTGGGTTAAATATGACCAGGAATATTAATTAGACTATTGTTTAATTAATTATTCCTTGAGGAAAATCAAACAAATATATATTTATTCAATATTTCCTCATGGGGTTTCCTGTTTAGACCATAAACAACTTAATGAATTATGGATTACTAAGTTATTTTTCATAGTGAAAGCAATTTTACTTAAGATAAAATTGGTCTTACATGGTATACTTTCGTCCATCTAATAGTAACAGGTTAGATGACCAAAGTTTATTTACTTATTATTTACAAATAAAGGGATTTGACCAAATTCAAATTCTTTTTCCCTCTAACAAATATAATAAAGTATTTCATAAAAGTTGGATCTATATTTGGTTAATAATATTTTAATTATGTACCAATATCTAGACTAACTCAATATTTTTTATAAATAGAAGGGTTTTTCAATTCACTCACTACCTTTTGTTGCCTAAAGATCACTCTGAATCTATACTTTTGTTCTGACTTTGATCTTCCATCATTGTCATATTTTGCTACCATTTTTCTTGTGAACTTCCTTTGAGTTCCATTTTTGTCTAGGCTTTCTACACCATCGAGAGAGAGAGATCTTAGATCTAAAGCGCTAAGGACATACAAGAACCCATCCCATTGAGGGGGACTAGTAACATCTTTCTATGTTCACTTCCCAGGTCTCATAAATACAAAAATTCTTTAAAAATATTCTTGTTTTGTTCATTGGATGCATGGTGCAACTCTTATTATTTGTTGTTTAATATATTTAACTAAATAGATTTGGATTTTTGTAGCATTTTTCTTGGTCAACTAACTGCATATGTAAAGAAATTTAGAGCCATCTTTGATGTTAGAGCTGTTTGTTATGCACAGCTAAAGTGAGATTTTTTTGTATGCTTGCGATTAGAATTCACACTAACAACTGCCCATCATATAGCATAATAGCTCTAGAGGAAAATTTTCCTATCATGAATAAACCACACCATGAGGAATTACTTATGTGTTGTTTTATATTCATAGGATTATATATCATGTTTTGCTGTAAAATTGTATATATCATGTTTTTTTGTAAAATTGTATATATCATGTTTTGTTGTAAAAGGTGTTTGTTGACAGATAGTTAGGCTCACTATCATCATATGTTTCCTTGATGCTTGAATTCCAACCATAAAATGTTTGTTCTTTGGAAATCCCAAAATCTACCATGGTTGCTCTCATAAGATGGTTTAAAAATATATTGGAAGAGTTAATGCTACGATTCATAACTGGTGGTACAACCCCATAAAATAGTAAAATACTCAATTTCAACTGATCAATTGCTACAGGCTAGCCAAAAAAACTTTAATTTGGACCCATTTCAAGAGTCATTCATACCTATAGATACAATTAGCTAGCATGATAGGAACAAGTTACAGAGTTCATGCTTGGATGCTCCAACAAAGGCACTATGTCAAGCCCTAAAAGAAGCCATTTTTGCATGTTCATCTTCCATATTTGTTGCCATTAAAAGCCTCTAAAAAATCTCAGCCTAGACTCCACCTCCAGGTTTCACATCCTAATAACTGCACTATTGGAATGAATGCCCCAAAATGCAAATTCATTTTGAGGAGTAACAAGAGGATTCTCTTAACTCTTACCCCGGTCCCCAACACCATATAACACTACACCGTGTCCCTATCCTTGGGCTCTGCCCCATGAACTGCTGGTCTGACAAAGAGGAAAAACTCCATAGACATCTCCACTTTTCTATTTTTCATGATCAATCCATTCCTCACAGCTTGAAAGCCTCCACCGCCCTCTAAGTGTTCTTTTTCCTATCAAGGTTGCTCTCGTGAGTCATTACTTGTTATTTCATACTACCACCCTCTATTATGTTTTTGAACAACCTCTAGTGTGGATCACTTCACTTCCTTTTTATTTCTATATATTTTCTAGTTCAACCTTGAGAGGGTCATCAATATTATGACCACTAGTAACACTACTGATGGGGAAGCCTCTTAGGTTGAGTTCCTCAAGCATGTTATTCATCCCCTTGACTGCCACATTTTTTATTTGTTTAATCATGTTTTTTTTTCAGGTTTGTCTTTGTGATAGCCCCACCATATAATCCACTCCAATTTTAATTTGCGGGTTTCTTAAGACCAAAACAATTATCAGAACATCATGACTGCACACACATTTTCCATGCTCTATGGTACAATACCCCACATGATTATTAAATGAGCTAGAGTGGAGGAATGGTGAACCCTAGAGCTAGACTGTAGCTAGGGTTCTACAAGAAGTAGCAAACTACTTACCACATCTTTCACTCTTTCTACGATTAACGGAGAGGCCCATCATTTCTCTCTTAAAATATTTTTTTGATTTGTTGAATTTTGTAAGGAATTTGTCTCGGTCATAAGAGAGGCCTTGTTTTAGAGGTGATACAGCATTGGCTTCTATCACAAGACTATATGAGTCAGTTCTTGGTCATTTCTACACTATCGACATCTTCTTAGACTACTTTAGGAGTACTATAGAGGTCAAATAGGAATTCCCTCTCTCACTAACTCTCTTTGGGTTCTATATCGATGAGATGGACTCCTTCCTCAGGAGCACATATAGGATGGTTTTGATTTTCTTCTACCCGATGTCTTGATCTCATTTCTTTTAGTTTTCAACAACATAATCCTATTTTCACCTCACCTAAGGGGTTGTAGAGACAAATTGAGGCTGCATTTAACTCTTGTGAACTTTGATAGTTGAAATTTAAACTTAGTAAGACTAAGGTTATCATCTTCAACATGTCTGAGCATGCTATTTTTTACTACCATTTTTACTTTGGAGGGGATGGGATTGAGATTAATACAACCTACACATACTTGGGGGTCAGATCGTAGGAGTCTATATTAGCTTGAGGCATGCTTTCTAGCCCCAACTTAATAAGGAATATGGTTTTCTTAGCTAAATAAATAGTTCTCTACGACATATATTTCAATATACACCTCTTTGGATATGATCATTAAAGCCATGACTCATTATGGCTTCAAAATTTGGAGACTTGCCTTGCTTTGGGTTGATGTGGATAGGATAGAGAGATTCTAAACCCTTATATTACAATTCTTCATATTCTCCTAACATGCAATTCCTTAATATATCATCTAGGTGGAGTTTAGGGTATTGCTTCAATAGACCCCTTCTTGGTGTAATTGTTGTGGGTTCTTCTTAATTGCTTCAGTTAGCGACCATTTCTATCAATTGAATTACCCTTTTTAGGTAATCTTTGGACACTCTAGGTCAGCTCCTACTATCTAAATGTGACTTAACCTAGGAGATTAGAAGGGATATCTACAAACTACATCCAAATTACTTGGATTTCCCTCCTTCAAGATAATAGCTTGAATATGTCATTTTATTATTTTGAGTTCTTTATGTAGCTAAGTGACTCTTGTTGTTAGGACAATCTATACTAATAGACATTGGATGCACAACCTTAGGATTCCCCCCGGTTCATTCAGACTGGGTTCCCAGAATATTTGGTTTGAGATATCTCACTGCATCACACGCCTCAAAGGGAATTTTCAGCTATGTGACTTACAAGATATCAAGTTGGGAGAGCACATTGTCTTCAAATTTCAATCTATTAGGAGATAGAACAATTACATATTTATTGGATGTATTATTGACTGATAACACTTGTTGTGTGATTGCTTTGTCATGACTCACATCCTTTTCATCAATTTTAAAGTTTTTTTTGTTGCCTAGAGTCTATAGCCCAGGGACTAGGAACTAGGTCTTACCTAGCTTTCCATTTTAAATCTTAAAAGACAAAAATAATATCATTTTACAAATATGTTTTTATAGCATTTGAAGGACAGATCTGCAGGCTTATCATGGATTCCTCCCATTTGTTGGAGGAGAGCTAGCCTTATGTGATAAGGATGATCACCAAGGTGACAATGGGTGACGTCCTCAAGTAACTCTAGGGTTTTTAGTTGATAATTGAATCTATATTTTGAAGCATGGATTTTAGAGGTAGAAATGAAGTGATTTTCTCCTTCGATTGATGGAATGAGTTTGTCCCAACAACTTTGCAAATGCTAAATTACTATTTTATCTTATATCATTTTTAAATGCAATTCTCTTTCAAGATAATACCAGTCAGCAACCCTGAGGGCTATGTTTGAAAATATTCTGAATCCTTGCAAACCAACGTCCCTGTGGAAGTGTTAATGGTTTAGTTTTTGGATCTCTTTCTGAAGATATTATCAACCACCACATGTTATTTATTTTGAATAAATAACATGAGAATCTACATAAATAAGATACAAATAAATAGCTCGTTTATAATGTAAATGATACTATGTAAAGACAAAATTAATTGTGCGTCAAAGTTACTCATTTGAAAACATGCATTGTTTATGGTCTTTGGAGCAAGTTTCATCTTCTTCAAGAATTTGATGAGGAGAAAATAAGTTTTTGAAGATTCTTAGTCGGTCATAATAGGCAGTGGTGGAAAACTCATCCCAATGACATTATGGTTGAGACTTGTTTAAATGATGATCATGGAAGTTACCCTTGAATCGTAAATCTGTTGAAGGTTCTAGCTTGATTACAGAATAAATTTTTTCTCTTCTCATTTTTTCTTCATTGAAGAAGAAAAATAGTGGTTTTTATTCCTTTATGTAATCTTATTCTAAGAGTTGAATTCTTCTTTTGAATGTGTTGTGTTTGTTTTCAGAAATTTCTTTTAATTAGCAATGAATCATGCATTTATAACTTCTTTCTAAATTGCACTTTCAACCCTTTCTTGGTACTTTTGAGGGCATTCATCCAAAGAGTGGTGTTCTATGTGAGTGAGGAGGATATGAATCATGATACAGTAAGACATTCATTTGGTTTAAGTTACTACGTTTAGGAATTATTGGCCATAGTTAAGAGGTTTTGATAGGTAAAATAATGTTGCAACCCTAATTATCAGCCTGCCATGTCAACACTTGAAAGAATACTTTCTTTCATGGTGCCTAGGTTATTTATTCCAATTGATGTGTGAGTCTCGCCTATTAAACAACCTATAGTGAATCATTTTGAGAGTGTTTTCTTTCAATGGATGATAAGCCATATTACCTCTAAAAAATCCAAATTAGTTCTCAGAGTTCTTTTCAATTGCAATGTGAATAGAGTATGTCATATATTTTCCATAAACCCTTCAAAGGTGGCAATAAATTGTGCTGTTACTATTAAAAATGTGACAAAATGTTGCATTTCATCGATAATTTATATTTATGGATTTCAACAGCAAAACCTCATAAAAAAAATTCTTCGATGGATGGCAACCATATTACCTCAGAAAAATCCAAATTACTTCTCAGAGTGCTTTTCAATTGCAATGTGAACAGAGTGTTTTCCTTCAATGGCTATTAAAATTATCAAACTAATTGTAATTTTACTCAACAGCTCAAGAATAAAAAATGTAGGAACCTAGGGCTACAAGTGGGGATGATTGTTCCATAGATATGCACTTGCCTCTAACATAAATGAGATGCATTCCATTGTTTTGGAAGATTACCATCAATGCAAAAATAAAAGGCAAAACCAAATGCCAGAGATACAAAGCCACCTATTTCAATTGATGTAGATGCAATCCAAAAGGAAGAGCAAAGAAATTATCTTCTTGTGCCTTCTTCCCCTAGTGTTTCTCCTGATGCATTGAATCCATTGCTTTCACCTTATCCCGTACATCCTTTCTTATGAAGTTCAACTGTCCCAGTCTTATAAAGTCTTTGTGCTTTCAATTTTTTTTATGTAGCAACATATATAGTAAGTGGAATGGTAGTCATGTGTTGGAGCTCACTAGCACCATACTTGGGCAATGTGATTTGTTGTCCACAATAGAGACAATGTTTCATATCCTTATTGGGAAGTCAAACAATGTGTGGCTTATTTGAATACAACAGTTGAAAATGATTGATTTTTGGACGTTCAAAATATCTTGACAAGTGAGGATGCAAATGAAATTCTTCCTTTGATTTGTTTTGCTCAACCATCAATCTCACTGAAGGCTCTAGTCCTATTAGGAGCATAAAATATGTTGAACAACAAATTAATGGAAGTAAAATTTTTACTAGTTGCAAAACAATAGATACAGTGAAAGAATGTTGCAACCCTAATTATAAACCTTCCATCTCAATACTTGCAAGAATACTTTCTTTGAAGGTGCCTAGGTTATTTATTCCAGATGATATGTGGGTGCCACTTGTTAAACAACCATTTTGAATTCATAGAAACCCATTCAGCAGTTTTGGATATATGTTTACTTTGAGATATCATGAAAAAATCCAAGGTTTAAAGGATCAATTTCATTGTACCTGTAACATCATGACACTAACGGTGCACATGATTATTTCCATAAATATGAGCTAAATCATTCCCATAGAACTTGAGATTTACAAGTTCACCAAATTTAAAAATTTATGTATGAACATCTTCAAAAAATTCACCATAATGAAGGGTAACTCCTTCACTAAATACTCAAACCATTCGTTATTCAAATGGTCATAAGTATCACAAATAGGAGAGGTTTTAAACATCACCATTTTATGACTTCTTCGTCCAACTTGCAGCGGTAGATAACTATGGCTTTTAGTCTCGGAGGTATGTTTATCGCTTTCACCAACATCTAGGAAAAGAAACATACTCTCACGTGTTTTCTTAAAAAATGTTAAGTAACAGTTTGTATCTTGGTTTTGGGTTCACAAAATCAAGCTTCACTGAATATGAAATCCATATTCTTAATCATAAAAAAAAAATCCTCATGGCTCATGGATGTGCAATGATGAAAGTAAAATACGTACATTTTCAAAACCAACCCCATGTCCACAAAATGGGTACATCTGGCTCCTAATTGGGGATAACTGCCCTTCAAAGGGAACTTGAGAAACCCAGAACCTCATCAATATAAAATAAATGCTAAGCAAAGTCTGCCAACCAATGCAACAACTTCATATTTTTGTCTTTACAGTGTCCCTTTTATTTGTGCTTCAAAAATATCTAAAACATAGATATGTTAAAATTTGCATGTTGATAAGTTGGGATCTCGTCCGGTTCAAAACACAGTATAAGGATATTCAACATATAGCGATCATAGCTATTTTACAATCTCTCCCTTCTGAAATACATTTTTTTGTCCTCATTAAAGAACATATTATGTTTTCAAACACTTTCTTCTGGCACTCTACTGTAGATAATTGTGTTGGCCTACAATATTAGAAAGATGTACAAGGGTCAACGTTTAATTTCTTGGCTTCTGAATACCCTTTGAAATTGTCAAACTCAACTTCCAAGACATCAAGGAAACAATGACATTCGTCATTGTTTGTTGATTAACCTCTTAGCATAAAATATTTTGGTGTTGGTTGCTGTGGATGTTGGTATATGTTCTTCATCTTCTATATTGGAGATGGAAAAGCCTACATTACACTCTTCATTAATAGATGTGTTGGTATTCCCTTCGTTTTCAAAGGAGTTTGGAACATAGTTCTTATCCTCCAAGCTTGTGAAATTGTCATGTTTAATAGTGGGGTTTACATCACCACAGGAAACCATATCTGTTCCATACTCTTCATTTGTCAAACCATCGATAGATATATCATTATATACCGTGTTTTTGACATCAACAAGTTTTGTTGTTAGGTTGAACGTAACCATGGGCTGCTCATAAAACATTATTCCTATGCCAATGTTGCAATTTGAAGCCATAAACTTATCCACTTCAACAATTGGTTTGTCTTCTTCTGGATTGCCCCACACCTTTTCTATGTCATGCTCCAGTAACTCCCTGGTCAAAATGATTTCCTGATCACTATTAATGGGGTTTTGATGAGGGGTCATTTTCATTCTCTTATTACAATACTACTTTTTCACTGTAGTTACTGCCTCGTACTTTTCAACATGCTGTAGAGATACTACACAGTATGTTCTTTATTTGGCTCCTCCCCCGCCAAAGGGAGAAGTGTCAACATCCATAGCTTCTGATCAGGCAACAATAGAAAACACAAATGGAAATGTTAATAATGGAACACTAATGGTGTTCCCTTGGGTCCAAGACCAATCTACCCAATGCCTTTATTGCCATCTAATGGTTGATATGGCAGGGGTATTTTTCCTGCAAACCATGATGGTATCGTCACTGTTTCTTCTTGGCTTGATGGGCCAGTAGTTTCAGACATTCAATATAGGCCTCCCACAAGTAATCCATTGCCATCAATGGTTTCATGGACTACATCTCTTGCTCCACTTGGGAAAAATATACAGCTTCAACCTCCTGTAACAGTATGCTACTCACTGTTTCTATCAATTTTTCTTTGTGTTTTGATATATTTAGGATCATTTCAAGTGTAAGATACTTCATGAACAGAGGTACCCATCTAATAGACTATATTATCACAATATTACATTTGGTATATAAGTCTTGTTTTTTGGGCACATGGGTTTGAATCTAGAGAAAATGAACAGAATTGGAATGTTTTTGACAAGGGGAGACCAAGAGGATGAGGTAATGATTCAATGGTGAAAAATAATGAAAATATTGATGTCCTAAATGATAAAAACCAAATACCATGAGCTGCAAGGTTTAGGAATCAATGGGTTACTTTAGAGGCCCAATGGAATCCTTATAGTGAGGATGACATTCATAAAAGTATAAAATATAGTGTATTAACGTTATATTCCTTTTGGATGTGATAGCTTGTGGAATGAAAATCCTCATAAGAACATTCTCAACGAGATTAGTTTGTTACCTAACGTGATCATTTTAGGAGTAACACCTTGGCTATATATTGTGGAGTAACTCTTAGAGAGTTATAGAAATTTCCAAAGGTTTTTCCTTTTCTTCTTCTTTCAGGGTGTTTCTCCAATTTCTCATTATTCTATCTTCCTCATGGATGCACTGCAAGAGAAATTCCATTCCACAAAATTCCCATTGAGGCCTGGAAGCCACTTCTACCGCAAGAATTCCTAGAGAAATTTTATTTTTATGTCATTCAAATGATTCTTCTTTTCCAAGGAGTCCTTGTAAAAAAATTTCCAATGTTATAGGTTTTTATGATGTTTTTCTGGTAGCCAAGGAAGCAATCGATTGATTTATCTCTCCTTGTAAGCATGTTGGATAACTCTATTATTGTCGCAACATATTTCTGGTCATTCTATGTGTTATTATTAATGTGTTGTGCATATCCCTCCTTTGTTTCACTCATCGATAATTCTTAACATGACCCAACCATTTGCAAAGCCTATGGTGAATGTGGGTCTTGCATCTTACTCTCTAAAACAATCAACCCAACCTTGTTATGAGTCACCAAATCATTTAATAAATTCACCTTATTTTCATAGTATTCTACGAAGTTTTCTCCTCAACATAGACAACATTTAATGGAATCACCAACTTCCTCAACTAGACAAGGTCGTTCCAAGACGGAAAGGCTATCAACTTGGCCATCTCCTGTCTCGATCATGTCCAAGACTGACACTTGGTAGGCTTCAATATCAACATTAAAATATTTTAGCCAACTCTCCCATGACATATATCATGCAGTGATATAAACTATCCTTTTTAGACTTATTTCCATTTCTTCTATGTATACTTGTCATTCTCTGTCATCAAGATTATGATTAATTCTTGCTATAATCATATCTCTGATACCGTTTCCATCAATTGTCTCACATATCACAAAATATCGCACATATATATGTGAATTTTCCACAAGTTTGAATATTACAATGTTCCATATGGAATAGGCCAATCTGCCACATCACAATACTCATCCACATGTGAAGTCAAGATGACCCAACATCCATGTGGTCCAACTTGGTGAGTTTTCTTATGCATCCTCCCACAGATATCATGTCAAGAGATGTTGTGTCACTTTCTCAATTGCAATACTACCCAGTCTATCATATAAATCATTCTACCATCTACCAGCATCATATGCTCTCCACACCAACCACACTATAGGCATAACTTGTCTAATCCGTCTCCATATGACCCTCTTGGAACTTCACAAACTTAGAGTGGGCCATGATTAAGTCATAGGTTTGAAACTAACCCCACATTGTGACCACTAACAACTCTACAAAATGAGGATTTTGTTATTGGTTGTGATTTCAGAACTGGATATTCCTTTCCTCTTCTTCACTATTAAGTAATTTAAATATATCAAAACTTCCATGACTTTGTTAGTTCCAATAATATGTGATGATATTACTGTTTCTTCTACTATTTCTTCCAAGGTGGAATGAACTTCAATGTTGATGCCTCAATAATTGATGACAATTTCTCCAAATTTAAGTAGTGATGATGATAAACAAATATTTCCAAAAATTCCTTGGAAATCCTCTAATTGTTTCTTAACAAGTCCATTTATGAAATTTAGGAAGACCTTGATAAATAAATTTATAGTGTGCTTTCATTCCAAAGAAGCACATTAGAAATTGGCTAATATATCTAAACCTTCTAGTTTTATAGAAGAAAACACATTGTTCTTAAGCAAGCAACCCTACCTAAACCTTTGAAATTTTGGACTGGTAGGTGAGCTTTGGTTTATGTATTGAACTCTAAGAATATTCTATGTAAATGGATGGTGGTTTCCTGTATCTCCATGAAAAATATGAAATTAGTTACAAATAACAAGATTTGCAGTTCTTGGAGTTATTGCTAACGTCTTTTGCTGGAAATATCTGGGCATAAAAATTGTAAGGGATCAAATGTGTTTTTATTTTTGTTAGGAAAAAATGAAATATAATTTCAATTTATACCTAGCATAGAAATGCTATGGGGACAATGTTTCTAACAAGGGTATGTCACTCATTGTATGGAATTACACCCACTGATGAAAAACAACCAGTGGGATAAATGTTTGACAAATAAGAGTCAATGTAACAAAAGTGGTCAACTCTAATGTGGATATCTGTATGGGGTCAGCTACTACAGGGGATTGCTACATGCATGTTAAAACTTTGTCAAAGCTTAAGAGGTCATCTGTATTGTGGATATCTGTATGGGGTCAACTACTACTACGAATGACTACATGCATGGAAAAACTTTATGAAAGTTTAAATTCTTTTACCTAGCAGAGTAATTATACATTATAAAGGGTTTTCCATCTACATGAATGGATAAATATATGTTTTTACCATGAATCTACCAAGGGTTTCATTTCACATAAAAAAAAAGTTTTGGAAAAAGGCTAAAAATGGCTTGATTTTTGTCCCTGAATTGCGTTGGATCCAAAGTGGTAACGACTAAACTATCTACATATATTATATTTCCAATTTTGTAACCAAAAATTTGTTTATTGAATGCAGTGAATCATGGATACTACTAATATTGTTAGAATTTGCATGATACTTTTTTGCTTGTGCAAAGTTGTTATATGTGATACTGCCTTATTTTTGTTTTCCTTTTTATCCCCATTTATTGACACTATTCTAATACAATTGGAAGGACTACAAACCTCACCCACTGTTGTGAATATTTCAACTAATATTTCACTTGGAAAGGGAGGAAAAGCTCAGTTGAAGACATCATTTTCAAGTACTATATTGAATATAATTTAGTTAATGTGCAAGTTTATTTTCTCATTTATATTTTGGTTATGAAATTATTGAATCTAATAGTCTCATATTTGACTGATACATGGAACACTAAATAGATGAAGAATGGAAATGCTTCTCATTGTTCCATTGAACCTGAATATATTTCCGTTATTCAAACAATACTGCATTGCCATAGAAGAAGGGACCAAGGTATTGAAGGGATTTCAATAATGCATCTTGGTCGGCTTAAGCGACATGTAGATGCATAAAAGGTTGACATTGGAGGCTCTGTAAGTGTAGGGGAAGCATATCAAGCCCATGAAATTAGAAGGAATTCACTTAATCTCCTGGACTTTAAGACTATGAATAAGGTTGCATCTACAATGTGATCACTCTATGTGACTCTTGTGAAGGTTTTGGTAGTGCCCAATCAATGTCGCGGTGCTACAGGTCAACTTAGTGCAACAACCAAGAGTGTGGTTGTTACTCTTGTAAAATATTTTCATGACATTCTTGATGTGGATGAGAACTATAGCTCAGCTGCTCATCTAAGTTTGAGTCATCACTTTCTTCAAAGTGCCACTACCCTGGGAAAGTTATGGATGACATAACAACAGTTATATATGACAATCGTAAGTGAATGTGAAATACAAGAGTGGTGAATTTTTTCTCTGCTCATGGTATAACTAAAAGTATTTTGAATACTTTTGAAGCAACAAGTCATTTACCATGGACAGTACAATTTATGTCACAACAAGGAATGGAAATAGAAAATGACAAAGGTATTCAAAATGACAAGCTAGAGCATGCACCTTGGTTTTTAGAGGCATTACGAAGCTATTGTAGGCTTTTGGAGTACCTTGTGAATTCTTCTTCATTGTTAATTATGTCCTCTGCATCACAATTAGTGCAACCATTTTTTGGAGGCTCATTCACTGCTCCAAGGGATCCAAAGGTTTTTTCCCATACTCTACAAGGTTAAATTTTCAATTTTGTTCTACCTATCTAGAGCAACCCAATGTTTTGTCACTGTAGTCCATATTTTATTACCTTTATTGTTTCCATTATTAACCATGTATACACTGCCATAGGTGATGTTAAAGGAAGTAAGAATGGTATTCCTAGAAGCATAGGTCAACATTTTAGAGGTCATCCACCTGATTGGGTTTTTGTTCCTATGATGGTTGACATGGGATTTCCAAGGTCCAAGGCAGAGGAAGCATTGAGTTGTGTTGAAACAAATATTGTTTAACTGACTATGGAGTGGCTCTTTAGTCATCTTCAGGAGCCAGTGCAAGAAGATGATGAACTTTCCCAAGCTCTTGCCTTGTCACTGGGTATTTTTGAGGTTCCCAAAGAGAATTCCAATGAAAAAGGAAGAGATGTTTCTTATGAAGAGAAACCTCTAGAAAATCCTCCCGTTGTGGATATGTTAACTACATGTATGACTCTGTTGCAAAGTACAAATGCAATTTATTTTTCCATGGCTGATTTGATTGTGACTTTGTGCAGCCAACACAAAGGGTAGTACCATCTGTGAGTTTTTACCATTCTTATTCAACAACTAAAGCATTTTAAGGTGGATGGATCTGAAAAAGGCACTAGTCCATTATCAACTATTTCTCATATTTTGGCATTGTTTTTTAGTGTAGACAACAATCCTATAGATATAGCAGAAAAAATGGGCTTGGTATACGTTGTACATATCAAAAAATTTTATGCCAAATAACCTGATAGGGGAAAAAGTTTCAGTTACCAAGAGGGTGAATGTGCTCATACTTGACCATATGTCCAGGGAAGAGGAAGAATTGAGGTGTGTTGAAACAAATAGTGTTGACCTGATAGAGTGGCTCTTTAGTCATCTTCAGGAGGCAACACAAGAAGATGATGAACTTTCCCAAGATCTTGCCTTGTCGCTCGGTAATTCTGAGGTTCCCAAAGACAATGCCAAAGAAAAGGGAAGAGATGTTTCTTATGAAGAGAAACCTCTAGAAAATCCTCTTGCTGCAAATATCTTAAATACATGTATGAATTTGTTGCAAAGTACAGATGCAATTTATTTTTCCATGAATGATTTGATTGTGACATTATGCAACCAAAACAAAGGTTAGTACTATCTGTGAGTTGTTTCCCTTTTTATTCAACAGCTAATTTTTTTTAAGGTGGATGGATATGAAAATGGCACTAATCCATTGTTAACTATTTCTCATATTTTGGCATTATTTTTTAGTGAAGACAATAGTACTAGAGATATATGAGCCAAGAATGGACTTGTTGGTATACATTGGACTTATTGAAATTTTTTATGCCGAATAACCTGATATGGGAAACTTTTTTAGTTCCCAAGTGTGTGACTACGTTATTTCACATACTTGACCATATGTCCAGGGTAGAGGAATCATTTAGGCATGTTGAAACAAATAGTGTTGAAATGGAAATGGAGTGTCTCTTTAGTCATCTTGAGGAGCCAACACAAGAAGATGATGAACTTGCCCAAGCTCTTTCCTTGTCACGAGGTAATTCTGAGATTCCCAAAGACAATGCCAATGAAAAAGCAAGAGATGTTTCTTATAGAGAGAAATCTCTAGAAAATCCTCCCGTTGTGGATATCTTAACTACAGGTATGAATCTATTGCAAAGTACATATGCAATTTCTTTTTCAATGATTGATTTGATTGTGAATTTTTGCAGCCAAAACAAAGGCTAGTACCGTATGTGAGTTCTTTCCCTAATTCAACAACTAAAGCTTTGTATGGTGGATGGATCTTAAAAAAGGAACTAGTCCATTATCAAATATTTCTCATATCTTGGAATTATTTTTTAGGGAAGACAAAATTATTAGAGATATAGGAGCCACGAATGGACTTGTTGGTATACACTAGACTTATTGAAAATTTTTATGTGCCCAAATAACCTGATAGGGGAAAAATTTTCAATTCCCAAGTGTGTGACTTAATTATTGCTCATACTTTACCATGTGTCCAGGGCAGATGAAGCATTGAGGCGTGTTGAAACAAATAGTGTTGAACTAGATATGGAGTGGCTCTTTAGTCATATTGAGGAGAAAAATAGTGTTGAATTGGCTATGGAGTGGCTCAGTCATATTGAGGAGACAATGCAAGATAATGATGAACTTTCCCAAGCTCTTTCCTTGCCATTGGGTAATTGTGAGGTTCCCAAAGACAATGCCAATGAAAAAAGAGGAGATGTTTCTTATGAAGAGAAACCTATAGAAAATCCTCTTGTTGCAGATATCTTAACTACATGTATGAATCTGTTGCAAAGTACAGATGCAATTTATTTTTCCATGAATGATTTGATTGTGACTTTTTGTAGCTGAAACAAAGGCTAGTATCGTATGTGAGTTATTTCCCTTATTATTCAACAACTAAAGATTTGTAATTTGGATGGACTTAAAAAGGCACTAGTACATTATCAATTATTTATCATATTTTTTCATTATTTTTTGGTGAACACAACAGTACTAGAGATATAGGAGCCAAGAATGGAATATTTGGTATACATTGGACTTATTGAAAAAAATTATGCCAAATAACCTAATAGGGGAAAAAAGTTTCAGTTCCCAACTGGGTGACTGCATTATTTCTCATACTTGACCATATTTCTAGGGTAGATGAAGCATTGAGGCATGTTGAACTATCTATGGTGTGGCTCTTTAGTCATCTTAAGGAGCCAACACAAGCAGAGGATGAACTTGCCCAAGCTCTTTCCTTGTGACTCGGTAATTCTGAGGTTCCCAAAGACACTGCCAATGAAAAAAGAAGAAATGTTTCTTATGAAGATTAACCTTTAGAAAATCCTCCCGTTCTAGATATCATAACTAAATGTATGAATCTGTTGCAAAGTACAAATGCAATTGATTTTTCCATGACTAATTTGATTGTGACTTTGTGCAGCTGAAACAAAGGCTAGTACCGTTTCTGAGTTGTTTCCCTTATTATTCAACAACTAAAGCTTTATAAGGTGGATGGATCTGAAAAAGGCACTAGTCCATTGTCAACTATTTCTCATATTTTGGCATTATTTTTTAGTGAAGACACCATTACTAGAGATATAGGGACCAAGAATGGACTGGTTGGTATACATTGTACTTATTGAAAATTTGTATGCAAAATAACCTAATAGGGGAAATTTTTTTAGTTCCCAAGTGGGTGACTACGTTATTGCTCATACTTGACCATATGCTGCAATGCACACTTCATATTACTACAGATGTCGAGAACACTGGTGCTATGGCAAGAGCTTCACTTCTCTCTGATTTTGAAGATACAACTTTAGCTACCGCAAGTGTTGTAGATAACAGTAAAAGGTATTCCTTGGATGACAACAATAAAGGAAATAGTCCAATCATGAAGATTTTGGGAAATCCTTTTGGATGCATGACAACAAATGAACAACATAGAGTAATGATTATATCTTGAAAATATTTGCAACTATACCTTCCAAAACTTACAATTCAGGTGGTTCTTCAATTGTGTGTGACTTACAAAGTCACATTCCATGATAATGTTGTTTCTCAATAGAGGTAGATTGTCTTCTCTTTTGAGTCTTCCTAGAAGTTGTTTTGGTTTTGATAGTGTGGGAGTTGCTATTATACATATTCTTGAGGATCCTTGGAATTTTTAGATTGATATGGAGGTATATATACACCAAACTCTAATGAACATGTTAATTCGTCATGGTGGTCATGTTTCACATTGAACTTTCTTGAAATTTATGGCTCTAATAATTTCTTGATATACAACAATTTTTATGTGGGCTACTTGTATGGTTTGTCAATTACAAACATTGGAGGGTATGACAAAAATCATTTCCTTAAAGGAGGATAAAGAGAAAGGTAAAGAGGGAGAAATATAAGGAAAAAGATAAATTCAAAGGTTTTGGGTAGGTTGAGGCAAGTGTTCCATCTATTTATTTTGGTATGGTGCATGATGTAAGAAATCCACATGATAAATTTAAATTTATATGCATAGACATTGGGGAATTTATGAGGAAGTTTACTTCCTACGAAACCTAAGGATCATGGCATATTGGGGTATGTTCCCCACCCACATGTATGGGTAACCATAGGAGATTTTTTTTTCTTCTATGATGCAATTTTCCAGCTAGTGGTCATACATTATTTATTATATGTTGTCTTTTTTCTTTTCATTTTTTTCACAAGTTATTTATATAGCCTTTGACTCTGGAAATGTTTCTAGTAGGAATTCCTATGGTTTTTAATGTTGTGATTATTTCACCTCATGGTTATTTTGGGCAAGAAAATTTCTTAGGAATGCCAAACATGACATTGGTGGATAGGTAAATAAATTTTTTATAATTTCAATTTCCATTCCATGATATTCTCTCTTTATTGTTTGATCGTATTTTGGACGTTTCTTTTGATTTTGTTTTTTCTTTTAACTATGAAATTGAAAATACTTAGTACCATGTCTATTTAAACAACAACCAAAGCTTGAATATGAAATTAGTATTAAACTATATTGATTGGGATCCTTATAGTTATTTTGTGTTAGAATATTTTCATGACTATCAAAAAAAGTTACTTTCATGTTATTATTTGACTACATGTTTTTTATATACTTGACTAAGTTCATGCGTTCGAAAATGAAATGTTTTTGTGAATAAAATAACAAGGATTAAACATCACACCTCAAATTATTTGTTTTTACAATTTATCTACAACTTGAGTATTTTAGCATATAACTTAGTTGACATGATAGTTCGTAAGCTTTCCTTGAAAGTTGAATAATAAGTTACTAAGGTGTTCTTTTCTATATATGGTGATATTTTATTTGCATTTTTTATACATGTTATCTTTCCACATTATAGTGGCAATTATTGCCCCAATGAAGAAAATTTGTTCGAGTTTCTTACTTGTATGGGGAAAAATGGCTTTGACATTCCTCATGTTGAGGTATATGTCATATAAACTATTTATAGTCTAATTTAGGTTATATTCTACAGTTTATTGTCTTTCATGTTTTACACTTTTCATTTTATCTTCTTTTGTTTTTAGAAAATGATCTCAGTATTGATGGTAAGAAGCATGAATTGAAAAAAGAGGGGAGTGATAACATTGGAGAAAAAAATGCAAAAAGAGAGAGAGGAAAATTCGTCTGGTGATACTCTTAGAGCCAATATCCCACATAAGACACATATAAAAACTAATGGTCAAATCTTCAGAGTTGGTGAATTCACCTGCAATTCCTTGAAACCACAACCATAATGTTTTGAAGTGATGAAACACCATTTCATGTGTAAATTTTAGTCCAACCAATATTAAGTTGGAAAATCATATTGTAATACTTTAACATTTCATATAATATAATTTATGTGGTTGAAATTATTTATAACTGAATTTGATATTATTTAGTATTGTAATTAAAATATGTGACTTTGTGTTTTCATATTAGATTAACATGCACATTGTATGATATTTTTTAAATCATACAAATTAATTTATGTTGATTAATAATGAACACAAAATAAATTTAAAACTACTTAATTAGTAGTTTATATTGATTAATGATGAACAAAAATAAAATGAATATACCACTAAATTAGTCATTTATAATGATTATTAATGAAATTAAATGAAATTAATATAAACTACTAAATTAGTTGTTTATATGATGAATAAATGGCTACTACAAATGATAAATTTGTGACTACAAATGACGACTAAATTTTGCATATATATGACTAGTAGTAGCTAATTTACAGTATCTTATAACATGAATAAAATTTATTTATATTTCTTCGATCATTAATTGGTTCCAAACAATGACTAAAATTTGCATATATATGACTATTAGTAGCTAATTTACAGTATCTTATAACATGACCAACATTTTGGTCATATTTCTTTGGTCATTAATTGGTTTTCTCAAGTGATCATATAGTAATATATTTTGTTGTATATTTGGTCATTAATTGTGACAATTAATGACCAAATCAAAGATTAAATCAATGATTAAATCAATGACCAAATCAATGAATAAATTAATGATCAAATCAATGAATAAATTAATGACTAAATCAGTGACTAAATTAATGACCAAATATACAACTAGAAAACAAAATTGAGATAACCAACTAATGACTAAGCTAAAAATGACCAAAATTTGGTCGCGTTATAAGATACTATAAATTATCTACCATTGATCACCAGCCGAAAAATAGTTGTTTATATGCAAATTTCAGTCATTTTTTAGTAACTAATTAGCTATTTTGTACTAGTGATATAAATCCAATATGAAGACCAGGATGATTATAAATTAGACGAGGAAGAATTTGTAGTAGATCTCAAAGGAAAAATAGTCACTACCTTAGAATAAATACATAGGCTCAGGAAGAAAAAAGGAAGTAGAAAGAGTTGTTGAAAAAATATGAAAAATAAAGGGATGGAACTAGAGACTCATCTTCTATTCTTCTGAAGGTGTGATCGGACCAAAACAAGAAGATTAAAGACACCCTTTTGTAATATTTGAAATCAAAAGAGAAGGAATGTAAGAACGTAGAGGAAGAATTTTTCTCTATTAGGAAATTTTTTGAAAAGACCAAGCTCAACTCAACCGAAATATAAGTTTTATTTAAGGGTCCTAGAAATTGAATGAAATATTGAGCATTAAGAGATCTCCTCTCATCAAAATTGGTTGCATTTATGAAGGAGAGACAAGAATCAATAAATCTAAAGGAAAATAACCTCACAACTACCTTGAAGCACTCAAACGACATGACAATCATGAAAATGAAAACAATAAACCACAAGAACAAAAAATAAGAGAAAATGGTATCAAGGAAATTGATGACAACATTGATAAAAATCAACAGTAGTAAAGGAGGGAAACCTACAAAAATTTAAATAGCTAAAAAGTTCAAGCGAGAAACTAGAAGAAGTGTTATCCTCCTCAAAGAGAAAGTCATTAAATAATCAAAATATCATATCCTTGTAGGAAAATTACTCCCATGTACCAAAATATCTTCTATAGTTATTTCTTATCATGTATGAATTTTGGTCTTAAGTTTTTAAATTGTAGATCCTCTCTTATAAATAATTGGATCAAAAATAAAAGAAATGAATCTTTCTAGTCAATAAGAAATAGAGATAGAAAATTTGTAAATCCACTTAAGAATGTTCCCATAGAAAAAAATCATTTTGCACCATTTTTCTATTATATTTAAAGTTATAACTTTCATAACTATGAGCATAATGTAGTTGATTGTAGAAATAGAAAAATCATATTAGCTCCCCAGATTGAGCAAGCACAAAAGGAACCAAATACATGCAAGAAGAAAAATGAAGAAAGGAAAGAAGAATGTCACATTGTCTTATATGCTCATAATCAAGGTACCCATTAGTATGTGGATAACAGATTCTCTAAACAAATGACTTGTGATAAGAGTAAATTTATGTCACTAATAGAAGATAATATAGGTAGTGTTACCTTTGGTAATGATGCTCCAGGAGAGACAAAGGGTAAAGGCACAATTAGCTTGGGAAATTAAAGAGACGAGGCTAATAATGTTCTATTTGTGGATGGACTTAAACCCAATTTGTTAAGTGTGATTCAGATGTGTGACCATGGGTATTTTGTTACTTTTCACTCCAACGGTAGTGAAATAAATATTGACAACATGGGGAAAGTAATAGAAAAGGTTGTGAGAAGTGATGCATATTTACTAAGCCAAAAAATTCCAATTGAAATGCTAATTGAGTTTGAAATTTAAATGTTGGGAGTGTTAGCACTGCGTAAATTTCTCTAGGTCGAGGAGAGAAATCCCAAAGGGAACCACATACCTCTTTGGGTCAGAAACTGGTCCTTTCTAACTGGAAGGGTATCCCTCACTAGAAACCATCTAAAATATATTTAACCATGAAGCTCAAGCACTACAGAGACCATATTTGGAAAGAACCTAAGAATTGATGACAATTGTTGGGAGATTTAATAAAAGGCCACTGAGGAATAAAACCATTAATATATTTCAAACTCTCAAACTAAACATAAGTGCATACATGAGTCACCTGTAGAGACAAAGGAAAGGTAGGTAAGTGTTTCAAGTCGACATAAATTGTATTATAGTGAAGAAAATAGAGAATCACATAACAATATTCAATCATATGCGACAAAGTAAACACTGAATTTTGTCACATACTTTTCGACCAAATATTTAGAAGAACAAGATTAAATAAGAAAGATTTAATTCTATTGTGTATGAATATCAATAGACAACCAAAGCACTTAGATACACTTTAGAAAGAGACAACAGTAACATATTTAAATAACAAGTGCACAATAGAAACATAATCACTTGAAAGGAACATTCCACATCAATCTCTGAAACCAATGAAAAACATTTTCACTAAAGACTTTATTCATAATTATGAGTTCAAAACACACAGAGCCTATTCCGATTCCAACCCTTCTTCCATATTTTATTTAGCCTTAAATATATTTTTTAACACAACATGCCCATAAAACAAATACATTTCATCACTTATCCACTGATTGGATTGAATCAAACTAAACTTGAGTGGATTGCATCACTTTTCTTCAGGCCACTAAGGGTTGTGAAAAATTTGCATAGTCAGCTCTAGGTAGGCATGTACACCTGTAGCAATGATGAAAAACTGGCTGATGGAAGATGATGACTAAGTGGATGAGGTGGAGAGGGACCCATCCTATGTGTTTTTGTATGTACAAGCTCCAAAACTACTCAATCCCACCTTTATGCAACAAGAATTTAAACCTGTAGTTGAGTTATTCTGTCCCACTCCAAACAAAACCAATACCCAAAACTAATCACCTAAGGTTTTATTTTAATGCATTGGCATCCAAAATTGAAAAATTTATCCATGGTTCTCCACAAAAATGCATAATATGTTCTACTATGCAATGGTAAAAGACTCCAAGAAATACAAAATGAAATCTCTAGTAATTAACAAAACCTGTTTCAAACAGATCACCTCCTTCTTTTCTTACTAGCTAAAGGCTTACTGGATCATGAATTAGTGTCCATCTAAGAGGTCTTAATTTCTTTGATTGATTATGACTGTGGTTGTGGCTTTGCCACACTTCCAAATGCTCCAGATGCTTGTTTGTATTACTTCAATAATCTCCTAGCTCTTGACAATTTTTTCTTCATTAACCTCAACCTCCTCTTCAGAACTAAATTTATAGTATAAAGATTCCTCACTTCTCTACGTACAGGAAAATTTAATTTCAACACCACCTCAGAATTTCTAAGGTTTTCAATTTCCTCTTCTACCTGAACATTAGCATATTCAATAATATCCTTGACAACTTACTTAAAATATTCATTGTCTTCTAATATTTTCATAACTTGTAATTCGAAATGTTCAATTTCTTCTAACAATATTTGGTACTCTTTCCATTGGTCAAACTCTAGCTTTTCTGCTAATTAAAAAACCTCCTTCATTTGTTATTTCCACCCAACGCTAGAATTTTCTTCTATAGTCACAAGTTTCCTTGGTTTCATTTTAGGTTCTTCCATATGTTCTACATCTATCACTTGTTTGACTTTTCTTGCACAGTGGGTCTAGAAGGTCCTTTAGATTTGTCACCTTATCATTGTTGAGTTGCCTTCACTGCTAAATAGCTAAACTCCTTATTTTCTCTCCGCGGGTAAGTAAAATCAAGGTGAGATTTGGAAAAATAATCTTATAATTTTTCAATCTCATCGTCTTTATCTTCCTCCATTTGAACATTTTGTGCTTTACATGTGTCTTTTTCTAGCCTTTCTTCTAGAATAGTAAAATTTTGTTGAGGAGTTGGCTCCTCAAACATGTTTTTGGTCCTCAAATTTGCTCTTGGCCTTAATACAAATTAGGTTTCCTCTGGTTCTGGCACCTTTTCTTTCCCCCTTGTGGTTATCTTCTTGTCCTGAAACACTTCTTTTGTCGCTTGTTTCATTATTGCCTTAGTTTTATGTTCTTTTTATTCTTCATGAGTCTCCATAAGGAAGATTTCTGTGTGAGGTAGCAGAACCGCACTTTATAATAAGCTCTCCCATGATATCTCCATATTCTCTAGCACATGCAACAGTAACAACTTAATGAATGAAAATTTATAAAGATTGGGAATATGCTTATATCTTTTTTCTTGCACCCTCTTGGCCATTTAACCCAAAATCTTAAAAAAATAGTATGGAAAATTTAAAATCTTCCTCAAAGTAAATGCATTAGAAGTATGATATGATACTGGTATATCTTACTAAACCTACCCTCACAGGTAAAATATCTTTGGATCACTTTGAGAAATTGAATGTAATGGTTTAATAGGTAGGTTATGGGAAATTTAGTATCATATTTATCTTTGAACTGAGGTTTAACAAACTCCTTGAAATGGGTTTCATCTAACTCCTGCCCCTTAAACCAGTTTTCACCTTGCAAAGGAATGGTTGTAGCATCATAAATAATCTTCTTTATGATCACAAACTACATATTACCCAACTTGACTCTATGCCCCTTTAAATTTAAGTCAAACGATCTTGAAAACTGTATATGATGACCATGAGACTGTATCTTCTCACATAAATAAATGCAACGAGTGTGCTCAAAAGCCACTCTAATAGCTAGATCATAATTTATAAAGTCTAGGTTCCTAGGCTCAATACACACTACTACCCCTCCTTTGTTTTTTTTGCTACTAGCAGTGGTATCCATGTGTCTTTAAAAAATACAAGACATGCTTTATTTAGACTCATGGAAGAATGGTTGGATGGTGGTATGACAACATTATACCTACGCAGATAGTTCAATTAAAACAAGTAATTTGACCCGCTCACAAGTGTCGAAAATACTCATCATATCAGCCCTCCTTAAAACACGGTGTGCATAATATGAAATGGGGAAATGAGGTAGGTGTTATCACTCCACCAGATCTCTAAGGATGAAGAATAAATCCCAACAGAGGTAACCACATACCAATATTTTAACTTGGTAGCTAGCCCTACCAAACCATAGAGGGCTCTCTCCACAAAATCACAACTAAGAGGGCTAGATAAATTTAGGTTTTTAGGCTAGGTATAAGTACAGGGGTTTTATTGTTTAAATTGGTTTGTTGGATGACGATTAGGTCAGAGAGGATAGGTTAGGGAAAATAGGATTATGGCTGCAGAGATTCAATGGGGAAAGGTAGGAAGAAAACTTAAAACATTAGGGTTTCTTGAGTGGGATGGATCAGACAGGTGAGGAGCTATAAAGAGAAATGTTAAGCATGAGTTCTTTCTAAACTAAAGAATATGGACAAACTATGAAGGTTTTCCCACAACAGAGCATGACAGATTTATTTTTTTATCAACTTGAAAACCATCATATCATAGAAATGAAATGAATCATGAAACAAAACATTTATACATAACGAGACATAACAAGAACAATGCTAAAT
Source organism: Pinus albicaulis (assembly GCA_034641835.2). Lineage (NCBI taxonomy): Eukaryota > Viridiplantae > Streptophyta > Pinopsida > Pinales > Pinaceae > Pinus > Pinus albicaulis. Next base: position 486,111,603 of record CM076571.1, read on the forward strand.
TTCCATACCACAGGTATCCAAAAGAAATATTTGCAACCTTTTCATTAATTTTGTTGTGAAACCAGCTCCAAAAATAGAAGAAAAGAGATATCAAGGCCTTAGAAATAAGCCACTTCAAGGGGGCAACCTCCAATACATTACATGAATGAACAATTCTTGGATGATACAAATTACAAAACCTCCTTTCTATATATAGGAGTCCATGGTGCCACAATGTAATCCTAGTGGGGCCACAATGTAATCCTAGCCAACCTAACAATAATAATTTAAGGGCACAATAATAACAATATGGGGGTTACAAGGGTACAATAATAACAATAAGGGGATTACACTAACAACAATAAGGGACTATACTAGTAATATTGGGACCTAACATGCCCCTCTCCTTCAAAAAAGTGTTGTCCTCAATGCTTTTGAGTAGCTCTGGGTGATTCTGTATAAAATTCTCATCCTCCCATGTAGAATCTTCAGTGGGTAAGTTCTTCCACTTGATGAGATACTCTGAAATTTATCGATTTCATAGCTGTCGAGTTCTTATTTCCGTGACCGCTTCAGGTTCCAATATGATTTTTCCTTCCTCATCAAGTTCTAGCAATAGTGTTTGAACTGGAATATTTTCACCTATAACCTTCTTTAAGCATGAAACATGGAAAATTGGATGCACTCATGAAGAAGAAGGAATCTCCAATTTGTATGCCATCGTACTAATATTTTGCAACACCTTGTAAGGACCATAGTACTTTAACAATAATTTATTATCCTTATTAGCTTGCTTGAGGGACATTGGTTTGTATGGTTGTAGCCGTAAAAATACCTCGTCTCCTACATCAAAACTTCTCTTGCTGCGATGTTGATCTCCCTTGTTGGAACACCTAATCCTCCATGGGTAGGTGTGGAATGCGAAAAGTCACAATGGATTCCAAGTGACCTTGGAATATGAAACCAAGAGTCACACCATTGTAGTATAAATGTACATCTTTGTATAATGGAAAATAAGAAAGCCTCACGCTTATCCTTAATTGTGTGTTGTCTCTTGTGTGTGTGTGTTTATTCTTCTCATACACCATGTATGTGCTTAACATGGTGTTTAACATGGTATCAGAGCGGGCGATTGCTGGCCCTGCTCCAATTTGAGTGAGCCATTTGTGTTTATGGCCTGTACATATCTGCAAAAATTCTTGGCATATTTGCAGCACTTAGAGTTTTTGTAGTAGTGTTTTTGCCGCCATTTAGAAGTGTTTTGAAGAGGAGAAGCATTCAAAATCCCAGCATTCATAAATTGGTTTTGGAGAAAAGCAGCACTGCACATCTGAAGGTTGATTTCTTCCTGCAATTTATGCATTTTTAAAATCTGCACCATTTTGAGCTGCTGGAAAATAGTTTCAAGAGGGTTTTTGAAGAAATTTTTGGGTTTTTACTGGAAATATTTCTGAGTTTTCATTGGAAAATTTCTGAGATTTCTGAGTTTTCTGCAAATCTCTAACTCTGCAAATTCTCCAATTTTCTGCTACTATATGGCCCTCTGCAATTTTTTGAAGAAAAGTTCTGGGTTTTTGAAGTAAAAATTTTTGAGTTTTTCATTGAAAAATCTCTGCAAGTTTCAATATTTCTGAATACTGTTAAACTCTGAAATGGAGTAGATTGCTGTATATTTGAAAAAATCTGTTGTTTTGAAGACTAAAATTTTGAAGTTGCCCTCATTTCTGCACTTTCTGCTACTGCTGGATTTGTTCTACTATACATCTGAAAAAATTCTACTGTTCTCTGCTAGTCTACTCTACTCTCTGGTGTTTGAAAGAAAAATATAAAAAATAAAAAATAAAAAAAATTTTGCAACAACCGCCTACTCAGCCCTTGGCCTTTCGGCCCCTCTACCCTTCCCATACATCTTCACACTACAGCTCCACGCCCAGCCTACGGCTCTAACCCTCACCTCACACTCTTGGCCCACCGCCTGCAATAGCCACCCAAACTCCATTCCTAAGCTACGCACCCCGCCCCTCCTTACAACGGTTCCCTCTACGCATTAACTACGCCTCTTCCCATTTTTATTTAACTCCCTCCCCCTCACACGTGGCCCTCTACCCCTACTCACTGCCACATCCCAACCCCTTCCCTATCTGTGCTTCCTCACGGCCTACGACCCCTATCCCCACATGCTCCTCTCTCCCTCAGTCGACCACACACCCTCGCCTCACCTCAAATGTCGCTCCCTCTCTGCTCTCAAAACACTCCACCCTCTGCATCTACTGCTCAACCCTTATCACTCCTTTCCCACGGCCTATACGCTTAACACCCTCACTCATCGACTATGCTCAAACGCTCTTCCCCCAGGTAATTACACGGCCTTTTAAAACAAATCGATTCAAATATTTGCATTTTCCCAATCGACTCCCCTCTGCAACAACACCATCCCTCCCACGCGGCCTCCCTAACTCTTCACTCCCTTGTGGCCTCACAGCCCTCCTCCCTGCCTTACGCCCCAACCCACTCTGCAATTTTTAAATACCATTTTTTAAATACCTCCCTTTCCAATAATATATCGCTCCCTCATTTTTTAAATACCGCCCTTTCCAATAATATACCGCCCATTCAAAATTCCATCCTCCCCTTCCCTTACAATAAATTCCCTTCCCCTTTTTTTAAATCCATTCCCATTTATATATAATCTCATTTTTATTCCCATTTTTATATAATCCATTTCCCTTAGTTTTCCCATCCCTTTCCCCTTTTAACTTATTAAAAAAAAAAACCAGCAGAGAGAGAGCAAAGAGATATGAACAGCAGAAATGAAGAAAATGACATGTGAGCAGATGGACTGTATATATAGAGAAAATTGTAGATTTGACATTTTATGATTTGTGGCATATATAAAAGGGTGATTTTATGAAGAAATTTACATTTGAAGACAAGTTTGCCATCATTGAAAACAACGCTTTGAAGAAGGGAATTCAGCTACCTCAAAGGCCTCCTGCATATTTTTTTTGCTGCACATTCAAACAAATATTTTGCAGAAATATTATTGAACTGACATTGATTTGCATCTTCATTCAAGACTTGAAGTGTATTTGAGTTGAAAAATTGTTGATTGCCCTCCATCATTTGAGGAGCAGATTTTGTACTTTGAGATTTCCATAGTTGGAAATTCTTTGGAGTCATTTGTATTTGTTGTTGAATCATATTGTAAACGGGTGCATTTTCGGTTGAAGCCGACACCCTTTCATTTTTTGAGCCTAAGTTGTTGAAATGGCCAAAATCAATGAGGCATTAGTGTTGTTGAATGACCTCATTCATTCAAATGTTCATGATATGATAAAAATGAGCAAGGATGCTCTATGTAACATTCAAAGTTGTTTGCTAGATGCACATGAGAAGATTGAGTTTTTGCAGTTGGAATCTCAGCTCCAACAAGAAGAACTTCAGCAAAAGAGTCACCATTCTGAACCTGTTTCTGTTCAGAACATTGTGAAGGACTCTCATCAGAAGAAAGAAGACAAAGTTTCAGTTGATTCACATTTAGTTCCTTGTACTAGAGCAGATGTACATGCAGATGCAGCAGTTCAACCTGCACTTCTCAAGCCCATCATCAGACCTTGGGAAGAGCTTGTCCACAACAAGCACCGAACTGGTCTTGGATATGACAAGGATGTGACCTTTCATATTCCAGACTACACAAAGCCCATCATATTTCAGAGTGTCGGATTCATGTATGACAGTTCACCTGCAGCTGTTCCAGATCCTGTTCCACTTCCACAACAGATTGAGAAATGCCAACACTGTGATCGAGTTGGCCATATGAAAGATCACTGTTTTGATCTTCATCCATGCAAGCACTGTGGTCGGCACACCCATTCTTCAGACAGATGCTTCAGACACAAGCCTCTTGCAAGAACAAAGATTCATCTTGGATGGATCGCTTCTTGGCAATGGGCATCAGCAGCCAAGAAGATGTTTAAGTCGCATGTCAGAACATGTTCACGAATATTGAGCAAACTTGCAGTTGAGTTTTCGCCATCATCTCACCTTGTCCCTGATAGGGGGGAAAATGGTGGTCATGTACAAGCTTCAACGACAGATCAAGCGAGCCTGAGCCACAATCTCTCATTCCAGATTCAGAGTTGTAGCCAGAGTTCAAGCGAGCCTGAGCCACAATTCTTCATTCCAGATTCAGAGATGTAGCCAGAGACACGGATGCCCATGAGCATGCCTTCGGTTGGTGGACAACCTTAAACCATCATCTTTGGTTAGTGGATAACCTAAAACCATCACAGGTAGTAGACCTCCCTTATTTTAGGTCGAAGGTCTCCCTTTCATATATGAGGAACACTTCCTCTAGCAGAAGCCTTCAGCTTCTTGCCAGCTTTGGTTGAGTTCCAGGAAATGCTTCAAGCATTCCAGAGTTGTTAGTAATCCTAAAACCATCACAGGTAGTAGACCTCCCTTCTTTTAGGTTGAAGGTCTCCCTTTTTTATGAGGGACAATTCCTCTAGCAGAAGCTTTCAGCTTCTTGCCAATTTTGGAAGAGTTCCGGGAACTGCAACAAGTTTTGCGTTCCAGTGTTTGTGGTCATCCTAAAACCACCTCTTTTTTCCAACATTTCAGAGAGTTGATTCAGCCCAAGTGCTGCCATGTATACTTTGCAGATTTGTATTAAAACTCTTTTCTTGGACTCACACATACCCCTTCGGATTAAGGGGGGATGTTGGAACACCTAATCCTCCATGGGTAGGTGTGGAATGCGAAAAGTCACAATGGAGTCCAAGTGACCTTGGAATATGAAACCAAGAGTCACACCATTGTAGTATAAATGTACATCTTTGTATAATGGAAAATAAGAAAGCCTCACGCTTATCCTTCATTGTGTGTTGTCTCTTGTGTGTGTGTGTTTATTCTTCTCATACACCATGTGTGTGCTTAACATGGTGTTTAACATGCCTGTTGTTTCATTCAATTTTGTGCCAAATTCAGGTTATCCTTTAAGAGTTGGAGAACTTCTTGTTGATGCTCGATGTGATCTTCCACTGCTTGAACCTATCAAATTTTGTCTTAAAGATGATGTGATGGATGGTGGATGGTATCCATAAAGTGCCATAAATGGGTCATTTTTGCTACAGTATGGAAGGAAGTGTTATACCACCATTCAGCAAGAGGTAACCACTTGACCCATTGTGTTTGTTTATCAGATACAAAATAACGAAGATATCCTTCCAAACATTTATTTACTATCTCAGTTTGACCACCAGATTGAAGATGATAAGATGAGCTATGAGCCAATTGAGTACCCAAACAAGAAAATAAATCCGTCCAAAAATTTCTAGTAAAAATGGGATCTCTATCGCTCACAATAACCCTTGGGTTTCCATGTAGCTTTTGAATTGTGTCCATAAATGTAGTAGCAACTGTACTTGCTTTAAATGTATGAGATAATTTACAAAAGTGTGCATACTTGGTAAGTCTATCAACTACCACCATGATTACACTCTTTCCTTTGGACTTAGGTAAACCTATGATAAAATTCATTGAAATCTCCTCCCAACGTTGACTTGGAATGGATAAAGGTTGTAGAAGACCCGTGGTCTTAATTGTCTCAACTTTATTTTGCTGGCAAACCAAATATTCCGCTACAAAATTTTGAATATCAGATTTAAGGCGATCCCAAAAAAATCTTTCTTCACCCCGTGGTAAGTTTTTAAAAATCGTGAGTGTCCTCCTAAAGGAGAAGTGTGCAATTCCAAAAGAATCTTTTGTTTTAGTTGGGAATTCTTACAAAGATATAGGCAATCTTTGTACCATAAGGAATCATTTTTCCAACTAAATGTATCATATGTACTAGGATCTTGTTGCAACTTTTGAATGAGTGTCCACATTTCTTCATCCTTCTTCCATTCATCTCTTGCTTCTATTATCCAATCTGGTTGGATAAAAGAAATGGCACAAAAAAATTCTTCCACCTCTTCGTTCTTTCTAGAAGTGCATCTGCAACAACATTTAGCTTCCCTTTTTTGTATATTATTTTGAAGGCATAACCCAACATCTTTGTGACCCATTTTTGCTTCTCTTCTAAGGATAGTCTTTGTTCCAAAAAGTGTTTAAGACTATCATGATCATTTTTTACCTTGAAGTGTCTTCCCATTAGGTAAGTTCGCCATTTCTTTAGTGCATGCAGTATTGCTAACATTTCCCTCTCATAAATAGGTTTCTGTAAATACTTTCCTTTGATTGGATGACTTTCAAAAGAAATGGGTCTTCCTTCTTGCATTAAAACAACACCAATTCCATTTCCTGAGGCATCACATTCCACAATAAAGGTTTTTGTGAAGTCTAGTGTAGCTAAGACCAGTACTAGGCACATTGCCTCTTTCAGATGTTCAAAGGCTTAGTTGCTTCAGGAGTGCATGAAAATGCATCTTTCTTCAACAATGTTGTTAGAGGTGATGCTATTCTCCCATAATTCTTAACAAACTTGCAATAATACCATGTTAACCCGAGAAATCTACGCATCTGCTTTATGGTTTTCGGGACTTTCCATTCCTTAATTTCTTTAATATTATTAGGGTCTACCTTAACAACCTCGTGAGATACAATATGACCCAGATATTCCACCTCTTGTACTCCAAAGAAACTTTTGGATTTTTTTTGCATATAATTGTTTCTCCTCCAATAGTTTGAGCACCCTGTCAACATGTTGAACATGATCCTTCCAAGACATGTTGTAGATTAGTATATCATAAAAAAATATTAGCACAAATTTTCTAAGGAAGGGTTTTAAAATGGAGTTCATCAACCCTTGAAATGTAGAAGGTGCATTGGTAAGGCCAAAAGGCATGACCAAAAATTCATAATGACTTTCATGAGTTCAAAATGTTTTTTTCGGAATATCTTCAGTCTTCATTCTAATTTGATGATATCTTGAACAAAGATCCAACTTGGTAAAATATATTGCTCCATGTGGTATCCATTAATTCATCAATCACAGGAATGGGAAATTTATCTTTAATGGTGAGCTTATTGAGCTCCCTATAATCCGGACACATGCGCCATGATCCATCCTTCTTATGTACTAATACTACGGGAGCAAGACGTAGAAAGAACTTTGACTAGGTTGAATTATACCCGCCTCTAACATTTCCGTAATCATACGTTCAATTTTCGCTCCAATTTCGCTTCTTTTGACATAAGGATATATCTATAAGGCATGATGTTTGGAGAAACACTTCCTCGTGAATCAAATGAATAGCATGATCATGATCACGAATAGGTGGGAGTCCTTTTGGGAGTTTTAAAAACCTTGGAATGATTGTCCAATACTTGTTGGAGATCTGTAGGAATAGATGATTTTGATGTTGGAAATTCTAGTGAGCATAATTGTGCAATTACGCCTCGTTGTTATTTATTTAGAAGCTTTGTCATGACATTAGAGCTTATTATCCTTCCTGGCTTCCCTGCAATACCTTGCAATTCGACTTCCTTTCCTTCTCAAAAAAATTTGAAGAAAAGTTCTTGAAAATTAAAAGCTACCATCCCCAAAGATTGTAACCATTGTACTCCTAGTACAACATCAGCACCTCCCATAGGAATGGAAAGCATTGGAATATTCAATACATATTCCCCCATGGTTAGCTTGATATTATGGCATTTTCCAGAGAAATTTATAGTTCCTCCATTTGCAACCATCACTTGACATTCTGGTGCTGGGTATCAGAAACAATTCAATTCCTTGGCTACCTCACAATGAATAAAATTATGGGTACTACCTGAATCAATCAACACTATTACCTTTTTCTTCTCGATATGTCCTTCTATATTGAGAGTTTGAGGAGTGGTAATTCCTGCCAATTCATTACATGATATGGTCGGACTCATTTCTTCTTCTTCTAGGGTTGATTCCTGGTGTATATGCTCTTCTTTTGAATTTTCTTATTCATTTTCTTCCTCATCTTCACAATCTATGTAAATTAATTTCTTCTCAGTACACTTATGACCTTTAGTGTATTTGCTATCATAACTGTAGCAAATCCTTTTTGCTCTTTTTTCTTCCAATTGTTGTCGTGTCAACCTTGTAGGTTGTGGAATTCTAGGAGTAGCAACACTTCCTTCTTTATAGATGTGAGGGATAGGCTTCCTTGTCGCCATAATGTTACATTCAATTTTTCTTGCCAACCTGAATGCCTTCTCCAATGAATCAGGTTCCCAAATGCAAACTTCATGTTGGATGTTATCCTTGAAAGTACCTATGAAGAGATCAATCTTGTGTCTTCTAAAATATCAGTTACCCTTATATTCAATTTTGGAAGTCCTCAATGTGTTCACCCACTAAACCCTTTTTGTTTTAGATTTATCAATTGGCTAAAGAAGGTGTTGTTTCTTATAATCCTCATAATGTGCTATCATTTCCTCCGTAAAAATTTACCAAGTGACAATTTTTTTACGGGAGCAAAGCCATCGATACCATACAAATTTATTTTGTTCTAAATGTAAAGTTGAAATGCGTACCTTTTGTGTGTTTTGCACATTATTGAGATCAAAATATTGCTCCATTTGTAATATCCATGTTACAGGATTTTTTACATCAAACTTCCTCATATCCATTTTTGGAATATGGTGGTTCTTCCTGCCAACATTGGAGTTTATGAAATCACGATTAGCATTTATTTTGTTCTCATCATGAGTTTCCTCTACTATATTTCACCATTAGGAAACATTTTTTGTATCAACTTTGTCAAAGCTTCCATGTCTGCTTTTAGATCATTTCTCATGTTTTCCATTTTTTCATCGATCTTAGCTTCCATGTCATCCATCTTAGATTCCATTCCAGCTTCCATGCCATCTATCTTAGCTTCCATGCCATTCTTCAAACCATCCATCTTATATTCCACGCCTTTCTTCAAACCATCCATCTTAGTTTCCATGCCTTTCTTCAAAACTTCCATGTTAGTTTTTGTTGCTCTTTGCGAGAGTGAAATCTGTTGCACTTGCTCTTGTAAGCTATGTTTGATATGTTATGTTGCCATTCTTCATCTTCATGAGTCATACTAGAGCCTTCTAAAGGCTTAATGGGTATTGAATTCTTTTTAGGGGCCACTTTAGAATATAGTACTGATATATATTCTACAATATTCCCTTGGAATCAATTCAACTTGATTCTTCAAACAAGACTTATGCAATTCGGGAAAAACAATACACACCTTTTACTTTATTTTGAGGAGCTCTATACTGAAATTGAATTATATATGTAATTTCAGATCCTCAATCTCTGTAATTCAACCTTGTATTATCTCTCTGAATCTTATTTCAAATGTCATAGGTCTGACCTGATTTGGATTCTTCAAGGCAAAGTTATGTCCAATCTCCCACAATGACCCAATTATGGACTAGTTCCATAGATCGAACTTGTATGACTTGCCACATGTCACTGTTTCCTCCTTTGGCTTTGAAATTGGTAGAAAAGAAACTAAAATCTATTTACTTGCGGCCGCTTTTTACAACATTTTAATCCGATGCTTAGAGAGATAGTTATGAATATTTTCCCACGATAACCTCTTTGAGATGAAATTCGGGAGCCTGAAAAATACCTAACTTCCATAGATCATATCTCCGAAAATATTACGAACCAATATTGGAAATTTTGCGAAAATTCTCCTTAGGCTTTTGGCTTTGCTCTCTAAAAATTTCATCTTCTGGAACTTTGTATAACAATCGTTATAGTGAAAATTTCGCGATGACATGTTTAGGTTAACTTTAGGAGCCTGCAGAAAGCCCTAGTTTTCACAGACCATATCTCTGAAAATATTGCGAACCAAGCTCTGAAAGATTGCAATGATGTTCCTCGGGATTTTGGCTTCGTACTCTAAAAATTTGAGCTTCTAAACCTTCATAGGAAAACAGTTATAGCGAAAATTCCACGATGACTGGTTTAGAGAAGCGAAAATCCTAGAATCCAAAGCTCTGATACCAAATGTTGTGAAACCAGCTCCAAAAATAGAATAAAAGAGATATCAACACCTTATAAATAAACCACTTCTAGGGGGAAACCTCCAATACATTACATAAATTAACAATTCTTGGATGATACAAATTAATAAACCTCCTTTCCATATATAGGAGTCCATGGTGCCACAATGTAATCCTAGTGGGGCCACAATGTAATCCTAGCCGACCTAACAATAATAATTTAAGGGCACAATAATAACAATATGGGGGTTACAAGGGTACAATAATAACAATAATTGGGTTACAATAACAACAATAATGGACTATACTAGTAATATAGGGACCTAACAAATTTCCTGCAAAATAGATTACACTAGAGACTATGATCAATTCATCAACATCGAAACTGTGAAATGAGTAAAAAAATACATGATATAGACCTCAAAACAAATCCTGCCATCCTCAGGGGTCGAATCCATGAGAGGAGGAGAAGTTCCACTAAAAACTAAGCTGAATACTTAGAGTGTAGGGAGGTCAAACTGACTCATCGCTCACATTTTGCGAACCGATTCATTACATGTCATCAAAACTTTTCACCTAATGTATTTACCCTAGTTCAGTGTAAAAACACCATAATTACATTTACTTCCATCAATTACACTAGTAAAAATATGATTTCTCAAGGTGAACATCAAAATTGCTGAGAAAACACATAAAAATCAAACACTGGTCAAGTGCACAGCGCCAACATCAGGTGTGTAACGCCATCTTGTAGTTGAGTTTTGGATGGGTTGCAGGTGCCCAAACTGAGCTCAGGATATCTCATTGGAAAGCTTATCCAGTCTACTTTCCAAATATGTGATTGGTTTCTAGATTTGATTGTATTTGACCTCCTAAGAAGTGATTCTCCCAATACTGCTCTATGCATAGTGCCAAAGTGAAAAAGGAGGTAGAACTATGATCTTTTGAAGGTTTTTTGACTTTTTCACCTACGAGTTTGAACAAGAAAGGCTATAAAAGTGGTTTTATTTCTTTTTTTATCTGTTCTGAATCCAATGGTGGTATCCTTTTGACCAAAAGATGCCTTAAATAGGTTCGTAATGCCTAGGGCATTGCACACCTGATAGTCCAACTGTCACATGACTATCCAGGAATGCACAAAAACTTCAAAAATTTGCAAAAATGTACCAAAACTTGCCAAAAAATTTTCAATGGTGGTTGATGATGAGGATTAGGCATGGAGTGAGGCTTCAGCAAGGATATCAATCCTTGTTTTCTCTTCCTGCATGGCTAGGGATTCAATTTTTGCATTGGCTTGTTTATGTTTTGACCTTGCAATTTTGTTTCTCTTGGCATAGTGCTTTTCCATCCCACTTTGAATATCATTGTCGTTGTTTTATTTCTCAACGATCTTCTCAAGATGTTGGTTAGCCCTGTCAAGCCATTTCTCTCAGTTCTCATTGATTACCACTGCAAATTTCTCATTAAGAGTGAGCTCATCTGCTAGTTCCGTTTCTTTTTGTCTTTATGGTTCTAGGGCTCTTTTCAAACCTCTAGTCCTTGGCCTTCTTCTTCGCAATTGTTCTTGTGGTTCATCTAGCACACCATATTTTTCTAGTGTCTCTTCAAGCAATAATTCAAATTTCTTTGCCTCTCTTTGAGATTTGATGAATTTCACTTCATCAGTGAAGTGTTTGGTCTTTAGCTGCAGATTCTCCTGCTGAAGAAAGGTAATGAAAAATTTAGATATATCAAGATTAGTGTGTAGCTCTTTAATCTTGGGCTATTTTTCCTTGATGACTGTGCTAGTGATCTCAGAATCATCTTGCTGATCCAAGTCAACAAGTTCAAACTCCATTTATGTATCATGAAGATTTCCCTCCTCATGCCTAATATCTTCCTGAATATCTGCCTCTGTCATATTTTTCTTTCCTTTATCTACCTACTTTGCTGATGAAGAAGCCAATGTGCCTTCCACAATCTGTGGAGAAAACACTTGTAGATGACCTCTCTGATATGTTTTTTCCAATGTCTCTATCTCAGCCACTTTGGTCTTTTGAGGCTCACTAATATTAGCTCTGCTAAATGACCCAATCTAAGTGTGAAATGGTGATGATGGTGGTGAAATGGGTGAAGTAGTTTGAGCTGATGAATAAGTAGGTATTGTGGGCTAAGATGGAGGAATGGATGTGGAAGGATGAGATGGTGGAGGCACAAATTGAGCATGTTGAACCGGTAGAGCAGTAAAGATGTCATTAGCTATGAAAGTGTCCCATGAGATGTTAAATTGATCGAGGTGATGGAGAAAAATGATCTTGATGAGAGAGTGGTGAAAAAGACTTCTCATTTGGTGGTCATAATCTATTTTTTGAACAATTTATGCCATTTTTCCAATTTTCCTGAAGAGATAACAAGGTATGTTGAGCATTTTTATCCTTGTGAAGTGCATTAATAACGTGATATGGTAGGTGTATATTCTAGAGAACCTTCCTTCAAAATGGAAGTAATTCATGATTATTTTCATCATGGGGGCATACCTATCCTAGAGGTAAGAGAAAGGAAAGAACCTTTCTCCTTTATTCTTGTACCTTGGCTTGATATATCACTCATAGTAATTATTCTCCAAGTCTTTTGCCTTGTACCACTTTTCACCAACATTTGGAATTCTAGTGGCATCTTCTATGATGGTCATGGATACTGTGAAAGTAACACCAGCAAGGGTTACCTAGTTGTCATGAATATTAGAGATGAAACGCCTGCTCAAAACAATGTTTTGTTGAACCTTTTGTATTTTCTCACAAAAGTAAAATCATCCTACATACTTGAAACATGTCACAGTCATGGGAGAGGCCATGAGTTATCTAGTGTTTGTAGATTCAAGTCTAAGGATCTTCTCTCCTTTGTGTGGCCTCATCTCTTCCCTTTCTTCTTCCTCACTGAATTCTTTGTTTTCTTATTCCATAGTGTCTTGGCTAGAAACCATAGGGAGATGAATTGTGAGTGAAACGTAGGTTTAGGGAGTCAGGAATGGGATGAAAAAAATTAGGGAGTTGGGGGAAGGGATTGTTAAATTGAGGGAGGTGACGAGGAGTAGAAATCTTGTGGGATTTGGGAACACGAATTTTATTACAGGTATGTGGATTTGGGAGCCTAGGAATTTAGAATACCTAGGTCTTAAGGTTTAGGGTATAAAGGGATTTTGGATAGGGGTTTAGTGATATAGGGGTAGGGATAGGATTTATTATGATTTGGGAAGGGTAACAGGATCTTCAGGGATCAAATTTTGGACTAGGAAGTGAAACTGGGGTTTCTATCTTGAAAAAACTAGAGATTTCTCGTGAAAATCTTGACATCATAAAATTTGCATTTGAGAAATGCAAGGATGGCGTGATGAGGCCCTACTTACTTGCTAGGAAGTAGAGAAATCCTTTTCTGAATGTTTGGAGAACCTGCTCAAAGTTTTTAAGCTTTCAAGTGAAATTGGCTAGGTCCACAACGCCTTTGTTGCATGTGCAACACATATTTTCCAGGTGCGCAGCGCCTTGTTCCACGTGAGCAACGCCTGCCATAAATTAAACCTTTCACCTTTAAAATTAAATTTTTTGAGCTATGTGAGTGATGGAGTGATGGAATAGAGAGCATATGAAAGTATTTATATCTTTGGATGGGCTTTATGCTTGATGGATTTGATGTTTTGAGATTTGGCACCCACTTTTCCTATGTTCAAATTCACCTTCAAACTTCACAATTAAACCCTTTCACTTTGATTTCTTTCCTTTGACAATTGATCATTTTGATGGATTAGGAACTCTTTGCACTTTGATATTTGATTTATTTTCATGTGGAACTCTGAGTTGGTAGCTTGGGAAACTTGTACTTATTACATATTAAATGACATAAAATTACAAAATAAAAATAAAAGTTACATCTTTTTGGAATAAAAATTACATTCTAGGATGAAAAACACAACTTTGGAATTAGAATTACAGCTTTTGAAATCATCCTCACATGGTAAAGAGATGTTATTTTTCTCACTCTCTTACTTTGTTAGCTTTATGCAATGGAAATGATGTGTTTATTGGACCTTGGAAAAAACCCTAGAAACCTAATGAAACCTTGAAAAAACCCTAAAGACCTAATGAGACTTTGAAAGAGTGGTTTTCATAATGAAATTAGCTTTATCGATGATGTACAATTAGCAAGGTATGAAATTTAGCCAGAAAGTAATGGAAATTGAGGAAAAGTGAAATTTTTTGACTTAGGGCTACCATCAGTGAGTAAATGTTTTCATGACCTAGTGGAATAAATAAAATTTTCTGAGTGGGACTCCTAAAATTATATGAAAAGAGGATTTTGATCACTAATGGAAGGATGCAAATACTGACACTAACATTGGTCTTATTAGCAATGATAACTTTGAATGAGGTGTCAAGAACCACATAACTCTGGATTTTGCAGATCAATGCCTTATCCATTGGGCCAATACGGTCAAAATCTCAAACTAATAACATGACTAAAAAATTATAACTCAGAAAAATAAATTGACTCAAGGCAAACTCAAATGACTAAAAATTGACTCAATATTGACTTATTTGAATAAAAATTGAACTTTTGAAAATGGCAGAAAATCAATGAAGCTCCATGGCCTTCACTTCTAGCACCGAACTCCAATGATTCTCTACTTCACACTTGCAAAAAATGTGACTGATATTTACAATGAAATGGAAAACTAATTGAAAAATGTGTTTCAGAAAAGATAGTGTTTTAGGAGCCTACCATTGAATGGTCCTCCTAAACACTCTTGTCCATTGATCTCTTCATGTAAATAAGAATTCTATCCCCGACAAGCTAAAATCTAATATGGCCCTTTTCATAAATTCTCAAATTTTCCATGATTACCGTTGTCCTCATTTCTGGCATCCGAGCGAAGTACCACATCTCCAACCTTGAAGTTATCTTCCTTAATTTTCCGTTCATAGATCTTCTTTATCATGTCATGAAGTTTTGAAGTATTCTAAAATACTTCATCTCTCATCTGCTGAAAGTGTATCATTTGATTAATACAACGATGTATGTCATTTTTCTCAGTCCCTGGTTCTTTTATCAATTTCATTACCAGGACTGCTAATGATGAAGGAAACATAGTATCGACACCATACACAACCTGAAAAGGAAACTTACCAATAGATTTCTTATTACTCACCTGGTCTGCCCACAATGCATTGATCAACTTCTTATGCCAATTATTTTTATTTTCCTCTAACATTTTCTTAATTATATTGATCTAGGATTTATTAGAGGACTCTGCCAATCCATTACCTTGTGGGTAGTAGGTCGTAGAGTGTACCAACTTAATGTTATATCTGTCACAAAAATAATTGATATTCTTGGACTTGAATGTTGTTGCGTTATCTGTGATAATCTTAGTAGGACAACCAAAACAAGACAAAATATTACTTTATAAAAAATGAATGATGACAGAATTTGTTTCTTGCCTGGTCGAGATCACTTCGATCCACATTGTAAAGTAATCTGTGGCTTTCAATATCCACTTGTGTTTTGCTGGGTGAATCTTGCCTATGAAATCTAGGCCCCACTACTGAAATGGTGCATGTACTGAAATAGATTGAAGAGGTGATGGGAGAAGATTTCTCTTACCTTGAAAAAGTTGATATTCGTGGAAACTCATTATTGCTAATAATATCCCACTCTCAATATTTTATTGGCAGTTGTATTCCAATATAGGTGGGCCCCACAATCTCCTTTGTGGAAGTCATTTATCACTTCCTTAGATTCTTTTTCGACCAAACAGTTTAGCAACACACCTCTGGGATCCTTCTAGTCAAGTACATCATCTAATATGAAATATTTTGAAGCTTTCAGTTTCAAAGATATTCCTTGACTCTTATTCATGCCTACAGGAGGGTTTAGGTGCTGCAAAAAATAAACAATATCAGAATACTGTGGCAATGAAAAAAAGATATCGGATACCTGAATGAGATTCACTTCTTCATTTTCGGACAACGCTGAAATCAAGTTGATGTCAAGAGCATGAAGGTTTCACTTAGCCATGAGCTTGGCTAAGCCTTGACATTTGATCGTCATAGTAGGCTTGATCTCAAGGTCGTATTCTAGTAAAGTTGCTATCCATCTCCCTCTCCTACCTTCTAGGTCTTGTCTTCCTGAGAACTCCTTTTATAGTTGCCCTAGGTACATAGGCAAGAGTATGTGAATGTAATATGTAAACTCTGAAATCTTTCAGTGCTTTAACCAAAGCTAGAACCTGTTTCTCTATGATGTTGTAGCGAAGGGCTGCATCTCTGATACTGCGACTAAAAAATGCAATTGGTAGCTCTGTTTATCCCTTTTCCGCATCAAGACTGTTGCCATGGTGTGCTCAGAAGCAAATGAGAATATTATGAAATCAGTAGTATAATTATGACTTATCAAAATCAGGGTAGTAGTCAAGGAAAAATTAACTAAGTTGAAGGATTTCTGGGCATCTTCAGACCACTTCACATCATTATCTTTTTTGAACATATTTTTCAATTCTCTAATATGCTCCACCAAATTAAGAATGAATCTACATAAGAAATTCATCTTACCGTTGAATGCTTGTATTTCTTTTTTGCTGCGAGGGAAATCAATCTGCTAAATTGCTTCAAAACAGGAAGGGTCAATCCAGATCCCACCCTTGGAGATGACGTGACCAAGAATTTTTCCCTCCTCCATGTAAAAAAGGCTTTTCTTTGGGTTTAGAGATATTCTGAACTTCCTGCATCTCTCGAAAAAAATTCTTAAATGGTGCAAATGTAAATCATTAGAATGTGAAAATAATATCAATTCATCTAAATAAATAACCAATAAAACATCATTTTCATTGGTGAATGTTATGTCCATGGCCTGCTGAAATGTGGCCCCTACATTTTTCAAACCAAATGGCATTTTTGTATATTTGAACATGCCCCAAGGTGTAGTAATTTTTGTCGTCCTAATCATCCTCGTGCACCAAAATTTGGTTGTACCCCGAATAGCCATCCAACAGTCACATCCAGGAAGAACTGATAACTCTTTGAAGTATATGGTTTATCTTCGGAAGTGGACATTTATCCTTGAGGGGCACTTTGTTCAATTTTCTGAAATCTATGTAGAGCTGGATTACTCCAGTATTTTTTCTTACTAGGACCAAATTTCAAATCCAATCATAGAATCTGATTGGGACAAAAATACTGGGCTTGAAAAGTCTATTTACTTCTTTTTCAATTGATGGAAGAAATATGGGATTTATCCTTCTCAACTTTTTCCAAAAGGGATTTTTATCGGACTTGATCGGAATAGTGTGTTGAATGATGTTCTTTTCATACACCTTTAAATCTGCATATTCCCATGTGAAAACATTAGAAAATTCAAAAAGTAATTTAACATATTCATCCTTTACCTCAAGAGATAAAGACTTGGATAGTTTAACCATATTTGGTTTTTCTGCTGTCCCAATGTTTACATATTCAACACCCTTTTCCGTAGGCTTCCTTACTACATCATCTTGGTCAAACAATTCTTCCAAAGGTATAAGACCTTTTGGAATATTGTTGTCTTTCAGTTGTATTATATACATCTATGTTGCTTATATATCTTGGTTATCTTTATCACAAATTTAATCTATGGAACAATTCTCAAATTATTCTTCACCTTGGAGAAATTTATTTACCTTCTTATCATCTCGGAAAACCTACCAATACCACAAGTTATCGGGAATAGTGGGCTAGTGTTTCACATGAATGTCAATCTTCCTATTTGAAAAGATGGGAATCTTAAAATTTCTTGTAGCTTTGGCCAATGAATCTTCCATCAGAAATTTATTCCTTGGCACCACTGTAAGTATACACTCCTGAAACATTTTCAAAATATCTAGTACAACATTCCTATATTGTCTCATTCGAGGACGATTAGCTTGATATTCACCTTTAACTTGCTTGATCACAAGTTTTGAATCACCATACACATCAACCCTTCTTGCTCTCAGTTTCTTCAAGATCTTTAGGCAAATAATCAGTGCTTCATACTCCGCTTCATTGTTAGTGCAATCAAAATCTAACTTGTAAGAGCACAATTTAACATTTGTAGGGACCCTATTCTGCTAATGAAAAGTGATGTGGACCCAAATTCCAATGCCTGCCCCATATTTCCCCAAGGCACCATCAAAGTCCATGGACCATAGACCATTTTCATCCTCTAAGGGCTGAAACTCTGATTTCTATTTTGGCTCAATTTTCTAAACTATCTCTTCATTCCTTTTTGGACTTTCTTCCACTTTATCCAATGGTTTTTCTGACTTTTTCACCACTTCATCTGATTGTTGTTCTGATGAGCTTGAAAGATTCTCTTTTTCTTTTTCTGTAACTTCTCTACTACAATTATGAATTTCTGGAACATCTTCTATATCTACTAGCTCGCCATCTAAATCATTTAAGCCGCTATCATTAAACAAAATGAATGACTCTAAATCTCTATGTACAACATTTATTAGATGATTGATAGGCTTTTATTTGCTTGTGATCATGTATTTCATTTTAGTTTCATAGTACAATTTTCTCAATTGCCCAAAAACTAGGATAGTTGCATAAGAAAAGTCTATTTGTAATGTGCCTCATAATTGCCCCCCCTAGAATCTTGACAACAACATGTCAAACCATGGCGTTATGTCAACTACCACCACATCCATTAGAGATTATTTGTTGGAATCTTCTATAAGGAGACTACCAAATCTTTAATAAGGCCAATACAACGGACTATACCTTAATCGAAGGAGTATAAGTCATGGTAGGGACGAGTGATGTCAAGGCCCAACTTTTCCATAATGGTTTTGGCATTATATTGTGGGAGGCTTCGGAGTATAACATGGAATTATGTAAAATGAATTGGTGGATTCTTAGACTCAAGTAAAAAGGAGGAACCTCGCTATCTTCTAATCGACTGTCAATAGCATGACCAAAAATGAGTTCGGGCTAATCATCTTTGACATTGACCATGTCTGACAAAGGATCTACTTTAATAATCTTAGCAACATCAGACTTATGCTGGTTATTCTTAAAAGTCTTTGTTAAAGGAATACACTTTTAAATTTGAAATATCTGTTTCTAGGCTAAAGGGAGTGGTTTTGTCTACCTCTTTAATGACGATGTATCATTTTCCAACATGGTCCTTTCATGGAAATTCTTTCTTCTGATTGTACTTTTCCTTATTTGTTGAACTTGTGGATGGCTGATTTATCTTGTTTTGATTTATGACTACGAGCTCTTTTCCCTTACTCTGATTGCTTGGAGGATTCTGCCTTATTTGAGTGTCTTTCTACTGAGATCCTCTCTTATGAATGGGATTAACTGACACATCTTTGCTCCTCAATGACATATGTCTATTTCGTGATATACGTAAATTCAAGTATCCCTGATGATAATCATCTGATTCAGTCTCCAATTCATGATCATTGGCAAGGATAAAATCTTCATCTTTACGCTGATCTTTCTTTTCAAAATAATCCTCATCTTCGGTCAAAAACATAGGCAGATCATCATCTTTGAAAAGGAGATTTTCCTCAACAATTGTGTCTTCATCTTCTTCTTCTCCTTGAGCATAGTTCTCCTGCAAGGGTGTCCTGATTTGATGTTGCTTTTGTGGTGGTTGTTTAAGAGCCTACTATTCTCTCTGCTTGAACCTTAACTGAGGCTATTGTTGACCTCTGTAGTTAGGATTTCTAACCTCAAGTTGTCACTCAGTGATGGACATCCTGTCAATCATCCTTTCAATAGTTCTTATCAGTGTATCCATCTTAGCATCGAAAGATGAGGTGGATGGTTCATCTTTAATAGTTACTCTTCTCTCATTCCTAGCTCTAGCTCTCTTCATCAACAAATTTTCTTCAACGTTTCCCGTGTTCTTTTGCACATCCTCCAGTGTACCTGGATTTCTTTCCCTTAGTTCGTAAGCCATGTCAGGATCAAATCCCATATGGAGAACGTATGAGAGCTAAGCCTGGAGAAGGCTTGATCTCAACGGGAATTTCATTATAAATTCTATTGAAGCGAGTATTGGAATCTTGGACTGATTCATTGAGATTTATTTTAATGTTCTCATACTCAGCAAGTAACTGTAAATGATTTTTCTTTACTTCCCATTGGGCTATAAATAAATAAATGAGTTGTTCTAGAGTGGAAATGGAATTAATAGTCAAGGAACTAAACCAAAATTTGACATCTCCAAAGGAGCTCTAGGCTATAATCCTCATTTTTTCATTGTTAGCATCAAATTCCTCCAAGTCTATGAAGTCAGTGGCCTTAAAAATATTGTTAGGATATTCTGACACATAGGAAATGGTTAAGAATAACTTAGTCTAGTGTAGAGTTAGGTAAAGTGTGTTTCTTTACTATGTACATTTGTAACTTATAGTCTGATGGTCATGATTTGTAGTGATCCAACAGTTATCTCTCTCCTCGGCATTAACGACACTTGATACATGGCTTAACACCTGATTTGTCTATGATCTCTATTTAAAGAGCATGGATGGTCATTTTTTCGGTAACCGTTTATGAGAGAAACATATGTAACTTTTCTTTTTATATTAATAAATTGCCTGAAGTGGCCGTGTTGGCTCAGGCCATTGATTGTTTCCATATTTGAGGGTTTTAACCACGTGATAATACTGGTGTACTTATTTGTGATATGTTTGTGAGTGGTGACCTTTCGTTCTTGATCTACGGAACTTACCCTGTAAATTCCTACATGGTATCAGAGCTATTTTGAGGGCCGCATTCATTTTTTATCAAAATCTGAAGCTGGTTTGACTGCATGCGAGTACTGTTTTCTAGATCTACTATTTATAAACATTTTCCAGCTTGGAAAAACCGTATTTTGTGTCTAGAGCATCTGTTACAGTGAGGAACGCCTTTCATATCATGCAAAAAGGTTTCTGATTGAACAAATTATGTCAGTTTAGATCTGGAGGTATAAAGTATCTGTTTTGCAATTTTATTTGTTAAAATTTATGCTTATTTCTTATTTCGATTCCCTCTTTTTATTTTGGTTTTAAGTTTTATTTAATTGATGGATCTGTATCCTATTATATGTGTATGTTCTTTTCTCTACGTTGTGTGTCATCTCGACAAATCGTAAACAGGAGGAAGGGTTTTTTTTTCTACATATGCTCTTTCCCCGCTTTTTTTGTTAGAAAATTATATATTATGGAGCAATGCAACAAATAAAATATGCGGAAAATATAAGCACACAAAACACATAAAACAATAGAGACACAGATATACATGGTTCACCCATTTTTGGCTATGTCCACCCCGAACAGCCAGTCCTTCCTTTCTATTATCTAGCAAAATGAAGAGACAAAACCTACAATAGATCCGCTGTAATATCCTCTGTTCTCTCTCACAGTATCGTTCTCTGTTTCTCACTCTGAGAATACACACGCAATACACAACCGCAATACAATACCCTCATAAAAGTGAGGGGTTTCCTTCTAGGGCAAAGAACCCTAATCTAAGCATAACTTCTACCATCAGACGATCCGCCTATGAATGGGCGAGATTGACTAGAAATTACTATACTTTTACAAGGAAATTTTACATATGTTTTTAGCTTCAGGGGCGCTACCCATAAAACCCCCCACTGGGAGGGGGCTCCGAAAAGCGCTGCTGCCCCTCTGGACCCCCCATGGCAGCGATTAATTACGGGCAGCGTTGCCGGTCCCTTTTAAGGTATAGGGGTCCACTGCTATGATACAAAGTAAACAAGATAATCAGGCTCCACACCCAACAATCTCCCACTTGGAGACTGATTGTAGCAACTCCACCGCTGCTTCATTTGTTGGACAATGACTCCTCTTTGGACCAAGCTATTCCTCATCTTCATCATCATCCTTGAAGACCAATTGAAACTGAGCACATTCTCAGTTTCTCCCTGGTTACAACTTTTGTTAGCATATCTGCAGAATTCTGGCTAGTGTATCTTTTCCAGCTTTAACTCTCCATCTTCCAATATTGACCGTATGAAATGGTACTTGAGATGTATGTGTTTATTCCTGGAATGAAATTCTGAGTTCTTTGCAAGATGAATGGCACTTTGGCTATCACTGTATAACGTGCCCATATCATGCTTCTTACCCAATTCATCCATAAACCTTTGTAACCAAATCATTTCTTTACTAGCCTCTGTAGCAGCAACATACTTTGCTTCTGTTGTTGAAATTGCAACAACACTTTGGATTTTTGAAACCCAACTGACAGTTGTTCCACCTACAGTAAATACATATCCTGTAGTGCTCCTCCTGTTATCTCTGTCACCTGCCATATCTGCATCAACATATCCCTGTAGAGAAATTTTTGAACCACCAAAGCATAATGCTTGATTTGTGGTACCTCTCAAATATTTGAGAATCCATTTTACTACCATCCAATGTTCTTTTCCTAGATTATTCATGTACCTACTTACAACTCCCACTGCATGTGCAATATCAAGCCTTGTGCAAACGATTGCATACATTAAGCTTCCAACTGCTGATGCATATGGAACTTTAGACATATAGTCCATTTTTTCTTGGGTCTTGGGGCACATCTCCTTACTATGTTTGAAATGGCTAGCAAAAAGTGTCCTAACTGGTTTTGCATTCTGCATATTAAATCTTTTCAACACCTTTTCTATGTACTCATTCTGAGACAGTGTTAATTTGCGATTTTTCCTGTCTCTAGTTATCCTCATACCAAGGATTTGTTTTGCAGCTCTCAAATCCTTCATTGCAAATGAATTTGCCAATTTTATTTTGAGCACATTTATTTCCTACATGTTAGACCCTGCAACAAGCATGTCATCTACATAGAATAACAATATAATATAGCTGCCATCATTTTTCCTTTTTAGATAAACACAATGATCAGAGTGACATCTAGTATAACCTTGTTCAGACATAAACTTGTCAAATTTTAGATACCACTGCCTTGGAGCCCGTTTTAAGCCATACAAGCTCTTCTTTAACCTGCACACCAATTTTTCTTTCCCTTTGACCTCATATCCTTCTGGTTGCTGCATGTATATCTCTTCCTCCAAATCTCCATGGATAAATGTTGTCTTTACATCTAACTGTTCAAGATGTAAATCTTCCACTGCTACAAGACTTAAAATAGTTCTGATTGAAGTCATTTTAACAACAGGAGAAAATATTTCATCAAAATCAATACCTTTCTTCTGTGCAAACACCTTCACCACAAGTCTAGCTTTGTACCTCTGTTTTCCTCAATCTTCTTCCTTCAGCCTGTAAACCCATTTATTCTACAATGTAGTTTTACCTACAGGAAACCTAACTAAGTCCCAAGTCTAGTTATGCATTAAGGAGTCCATCTCTTCATCCATGGCTAGCTCCCACTTCTTCCTGCTTTCAACCTACATTGCTTCTTCATAACATTCGGGTTCACCAGAATCAGTCAACAATAAATAACATAATGAAAGAGAGTATCGTTCAGGGGGTCTACTTATCCTGGTAGATCTTCTAACACCACTTTTAGGTGTTTGAGGTGCTTGTTACTGTTGTGGTGGTTGCTGCTACTGTGGTTGTTGATTATTATTATTTTCAGACACCTTTACTTTTTCAGTTATCTCATCAAGAACTGGGTATTCCTTGCTTTCTTTTTCCTGTTTCTTTTCCTGAAACTGATTCTTATACAAGACCTTTTCATTGAATATGACATCTTTTCTCCTAATGATTTTGTGATTTTCATAATCATATAAGCGATAACCAAAATCATTAACACCATATCCAATAAAGTTACATTTCTTTGATTTTGCCTCAAGCTTTGTTCTATTTTCTTTATTAATATGGACAAAGGCCTCACAACCAAAAGGCTTTAAAAAAGAGTAGTTTAACTTTTTACCTTTCCATGCTTCCTCTAGAATAACACCATCCAAGGAACTTGAAGGCCCTCTGTTTATTAGATAAACAGTAGTATCTATAGCATCTACCCAAAATTGTAAAGGAAATCCTGCATGCAATCTCATGCACCTTGCACGCTCCATGATTGTTCTGTTCATCCTTTCTGACACACCATTTTCTTGTGGTGTTCTTTGAACTGTCTTCTCTCTACGATTTCCATGCTCTGAACATTACTTATCAAACTCTTTGCTGCAATATTCACCTCCATTGTTTTCTCTGAGATGCTTCAACTTCTTTCCTATCTCAATCTCAACCAAAGCTTTCCATTTCTTGAAAGTATCAAATACATTAGATTTATTTTAAATACAATAAATCCAAGTTTTTCTAGTTGCATCATCAATAAACGTAACATAATAGTGAGAGACGCCAAGAGATGATACCTGAGCAGGTCCCCATACATCTGTATGCACAAGCTCCAATTTTTTTCTCTCCTTTTCTTTCCCCACTCTCATAAATCTGACTCTATTTTGTTTTCCATAAATGCAATTTTCATAGAAATCCAAATCAACATTCTTCAAACCTGGCAAAAAATTTCTTGAGTGAAGAATCTTCATCCCCTTCTCACTCATGTGTCTGAGCCTATGATGTCATAATGCTGCATCTGCTCCTTTGGAAGTTAAAGCATTAATAGAGTTAGAAATACCATTTCATAAATACAATGTACCAACCTTTTCGCCTCTTGCTATTACCAGGGATCCTTTAGTGACCTTCCAAGTTTTATTCATGAAAGTTGTCACACAACCTTCATTTCCTAACTGCCTTGTTGAAATCAGATTTTTCTTCAGATCTGGAACATGCCTTACCTCCTTTAGTAGCCATTGGTTTCCATTCTATTGTTTTACAAGAAATTTACCCATTCCAACAATTTTACAGGGTTTATCATCACCCAAACGAACTTGTCCAAAATCTCCTTGAACATAGTCATGAAAATATTTCTTATCAGGTGTGGCATGGAATGAAGCCCTTGAATATACAACCCAAGAATCAGTAACATTTTCGAAAGAAAGAATCAAAGCATCTTGTAACACATCACCTGTCACATTTGCTTCATGATTGTTTTCTTGCTATGTGTCTCCTTCTTTCCCCTTCCGAGATCTACAGTCTTTCTTTAGGTGTCCTTTCTTTTTGCATTTCCAGCATACTATCCCCGAACTGGACTTGGATCTGCCTTTCCTTGATTTACTATGATATCCCGAGCTCTTTCCTCTTTCCATTCTCCTTCCCCTAGACTCTGCACTCAAAGAATTACCCGATGTCTCACCGGAGCTTTTCCATCGCATTTCCTCGCTAAGGATAGCACCGACAACATCATCAAACTTTAAAGTACTAGATCCAGAAACAGAGTTACTAATGGCCATTACTAAACCATTCCAACTCTTTGGCAATGAGCACAAGAATATCAGAGCTCTGACTTCATCATCAAAGTTTACCCCTATAGAAATTAACTGACTGATAACTGTATTGAAATCATTTAAATGGTCTGTAACAGATCCACCTTCCGACATCTTCATATTAAATAGTTTTTTCATAAGAAATACCTTGTTTCAGGCCGAGGGTTTTTCATATAGTTTCGCCAACATCTGCATCAAACCCTCTGTTGTTGTTTCCTTCGAAATATTGAAGGCGACTGATGCCGCAAGGCATAACCGTACTTTTCTGAGTGCCTTTCTATCAATAATGTTCCATTCCGCGTCTTTCATGGCCGCCAGCTTCTTTTTTTTTCCACTCAATCGTAGGTATAGATCTTTCTGATACAGATAATCTTCCATCTGCATCTTCCGCAGTGGGAAGTTTTGGCCGTTAAATTTCTCAACCCTAAACTTACCATCTTCCGCCATTGCTCCCACTCGAACCAGGAAACCCTTCTTTCCTGCAAGTTTATCAGCCAAATATACCTTTGTCTCTGATACCAGTTGTTAGAAAATTATATATTATGGAGCAATGAAACACATAAAATATGTGGGAAATATAAGCACACAAAACACATAAAACCAGAGAGACATAGATATACGTGGTTCACCCAGTTTGGGCTAAGTCCACCTCGAACAGCCAGTCCTTCCTTTCTATTATCCAGCAAAATGAAGAGACAAAACCTACATTAGATCCACTGTAATACCCTCTGTTCTCTCTCACAGTCTCCCTCTCTGTTTCTCGCTCCAAGAATACACACGCAATACACAGCTGCAATACAATACCCTCATAAAAGCGAAGGGTTGCCTTCTAGGGCAAAAAACCCTAATCTAAACATAACTTCTACCATCAGATCATCCGCCTATGAATGGCCGAGATTGACTAGAAATTACTATACTTTTACAAGGAAATTTTACATCTATTTTTAGCTTCGGGGGTGCTGCCCCCGAAACCCCCCGCCAGGGGGGGGCTCCGAAAAGTGTTGCTACACCCCCCTGGACCCCCCACGGCAGTGATTAATTACGGGCAGCATTGCCACCCCATTTTAAGGTATAGGGGTCTAATGTTGTGATACAAAGTAAACAAGATAATCAGGCTCCACACCCAACATCTTTCTGCAATCTCGAGAAATCAGAAATAGTGAAAAAATGGATAGTTGCTCGTAAAGCTAACCAAAAATCTAACAATATGTCGTAAGGTTTTCATTTCATTTCTTTTTTTTTTGCTCGGATTTTTGTGTTTTCTGTGCAGGAAAAGGCACACACACCGAAGAGTAAAAAAAAAAAAAAAAACCCTTCCTCCTTTCAATCCTTTTACTATATCACTTGGTGAGAAGTTATTTTATAAGAATAGAGGTCTTGGGTTCAAGTCTCTTTCTCAAGCTTCTTTTGTAAAATGTTTTGTTAAAAGAGGCGAATTTTTTTTAAAAGATCGCACTTCATAATCAAATTTCAAACCGTTCCCGTAACTATTCAGCATCTTCAACTCATTTTTTCAAAAAGGCATAACTTCTTCATCGGGAAGTCGTTTTTCGAGCCGTTTTTTTTTAATCAGCCTAATTTTTCAAGATCGTTCCATTGGAGCAGTTAGTTTCAGCTTTTCTCAGCTTCATTTTTTTTTAAATGGAAAGTGCATGCCTGATTATTCTTAACAACACCAATTATTTCCAATGGCTACCTCACATAGTAGATATACTTAGAAGTAAAGGGATTTATAGAATAGCCACGGGACTAGAAACTAAACCTTCTGATGATGATAAAGTCGCTAAATGGGAAAATAAACAAGATCAAGCACGAGGGTTGATAGGAATGTCCATTTCTCAAGATCGTCGATTTCATATCCTTGACATTGACACCCCTCATGAAGCCCTGGATATGTTAAATAATGTCTTTGGCATTCAAAATCAAATCATGGCCCACCATCTTGAAAATGATTTTCTTACTTTGGACCCCAACAATTTCCCTTCTATTGAAGATTTTTTTTCCAAATTCAAGACCATTAGAATTCTTTTAGAATCTTGTAAGGTAAAAAGGAAATATGGTAGCATTATCTATTGCATTCTTGCTAAGCTTGGCCCTGCATACTCTGTATTTGTTTCTGCCTTCCATTCCACTAGAGAAGCCATCATTTCTTCCGGAACCACCTACAAGAACCCCTCTTTTTATGCCTTTTGTGATTCTTTGATAAGAGAACAAGAAAAATTGTTACACCTTGGTCTTATCACTTCTGGAAACGCTTCTAACAAAACCTCAGCAGCCCAACAGAAATCATATCAAAAGAATCCCAAGAAGAAGTATCCTAACAAGTATGGTCCAAAACCAAACAAGGGTTCTGTTATCACTCAGATTTTCCTTGAAGTTGTTGGAAGAGGAAAGGGTTCCAAGGTAACCACAAACCAACCTTCAGATACAGAATCTAGCCAATCTGTATCCAAAGAGGGCTCTCTCTTTAAAATTTAGCTTTGTTCTTAGAAAATATTAGGCTAGTTATAAGTCCAGGGGTTTTGTTTGAATTTGAATGGTGGAATCCGCCAACTGAGGGCAAGATTGAGTATTTCAGGCCATTGGGCTATGGATTCGAAAAGATGGCTTTACTAGATTAAGTTTTTACTCTAAAGATGGCTTTGCAGGGCAAGATAGCCAAAACACATAACAATTTTGGATATTAAAGTGAATGGAATGGATTTTTTAAATGGATGAAAGGCAATTAAGAATCTTTCAACATATTTAAATGAAGGAAAATGAATGATTACCAATAAACAACAATTAAGAATTCTTTACTAAGTAATCAAATGCTTAAACCAGAGAAACAAGAAAAATTAAGAATTCATTGTTTACAACCGGTTTAGAAGAAAACATTTAGAATAATAACAATTGAAATCAGAGTACACTTAAGAAATTTCTAATTTAATCAGTTTTTGTTAATTATTCAGAAATGAAACACAGTGATATAGTAAACATATATAAAACTTAAAACACAGGATAGAAATGAATTATTGATCTGTATTTTGACACATGAATCCTGCAAAAAGTCTTGAGCTTCAATTCATCATCCAGCATGCCACAAAGAAATTTATCCAAAAGCACTTTATTCCAAAAAGTCAATGTTACAACAAAGTAGAAGAATCCACCCTCAATAATTCGATGGAGGGCTTATTTATACAAAAAATCACACAAAATATCTCTTATCAAAACGAGATATAATCTAAGATGACTCATTAATAAGTTACGATAAAAATAGAGACAGATGGTCTCATAGATAAGACAAGAAGTAACCGATGTTGTGTTGTTTCCTCCTTTTGAGAATGTGCTGGAGGCAGGTGCTATATTTTGGCTCATCATTGTCCTCTTCAGTAATTTTGTTCTAACTGCCTTGCTTCACTGATATTCTTTTGACCTTTGTTTGTCCTTTTATCAGGATAAATTTTACAAAAGTTCCAACAAATCTTCCCACCATTTATCTTCTGCTATTCTTGTCCGTTGAAGCTTCCTTAATGTTTCATCAGCCTCAGTATATTTGAAGAAATTAGGCTGGTTAGGAAACAAATGCCTTACTTCATGTTCCAGATAAAACAAATTCTCTAGTCTATCATGAAGATTCCTTCCTGTAGGTACTAGGTAATGTTGCTTGTGATGAACTGGCTGAGGAATTGGCTAGATTGTGAGCATGTATGTCCAATTTCCTAGCAAAAGTTTCCAGGTCCATTATTTTTTCTTCTGAAACCATAGGGCTGGGAAACCCTTTATTCAATAAAACATTAAACCTTTCTCTGAAAGCAATTATTTCTGCCTGCATGTCAAAGCACCTTCGTTCCAAATTTTGCATAAGAGTTCTTTTAGTGAAAATTATTTTTATTTCTAAGATTGTTGCAGTTCTATACTGAATACTCATTTCTTCAAGCTGTTGTCTGGTTTGGGTGTTGAGAAACTGTATAAGCTGATTGGCTTCCTCAGGCCTATTTCCTAATTCCGCTCGTGTGTTTTCAACTTCATCCAGAGCTACTTTGACCAAATCATTCTGCTCGTATATTATCTGAATTGAAGGCCAGATGTATTTTATTGATTGGATAATATTATCCCAAATAATTTAATTTATTTCTCTCAAAGGCTTCTCCAATGTGAGATCCTTTTCTAATGCTTTAACCAATTTTTCCAATCTCTTGATTTCTCTTGATTTGTCAGCAACACTAATTTTTGAAAGATCATATCTCTGTTCCAAATTGACAAGCTGTAACTTTGTGTGCTGAAGTTCTGTTACTTGTAGTTTCAAGTCATTCATTTGCTTTACTAATTGTTCTGAATTCAAATTTGAAGTGTCTACCTGTGATGACTCTGCTGGCTGACCTATTGGCTGTGTACCTGTACCTGTAATTGCCTCTTCTTTAGATACTGGAACACTGTACTGCTTGTCTTTTAATGCTTGTTCCAGTTCTTTTTCTATTTCAATCAGTTACTCACTCATTTTCAAAAGCAACTCCATCATTTCTTCTTCAGAATTCTTCTTTATTATCTCTTCAGTTTGAGGATGTCTGGAGGCTGGAAATTTCAATTGTCTTCTCAGAGCTGCAATGTCATCATCATTTTTCTTTATTAATGCTTCAACTCCTTTGACATCCTTTGGATTGTGGCCTAATCCAATTATTATTTCCTCCAATGTTTTTATCCTGTTATCTTTGGCTTGAGAAGAAGCCTTTTCAATCTGCAATTGTGTATTGGTGTTTTCCAAAGAATCTTGTAACCTATGAGCTACCATGGCCTTATTAGTCAAAGTAGAATAGATCATTTCCCCAGTCTGCTTGTGTAATTCAATTTGATCTAAAGGATGGATGTCTTTTGCTAAGACTTCAAAGTTTGTCCTAATATAATCAGCAGTTGTTTGGGGTTGCTGCACCTTGGACTTGAAATGACTCATTAACATTTTTCCCTGTTGAATGTCAAAAGCTGACATCAATCTTTCTTGATTCTTTGTAGCCATTTTCAAATATTGATTATATACTTGCATTTTCAGTGGATCATTACTGGCCTTGATATTGATAAAATTTTTCTTTATATCTCCTGTATCTTTGACTGGTGTTTTGAAGGAAGATATTTCAAGACTCTGTTGCTTTTGTAACTCTTTTCTTTGTGAAGTAGTGGATGCTCCACTGACTGTGCCTATTTGTTGACTGTCCAATTGTTCTTGGTTGTCAGAAATATCTTGAAATGATTCGACTTTTGGAAGAGGATTCAATTTCTGCCTTTTAGTACCATGTTGCTCTGTAGATTTATCAACAGGGGTGGATGTTTCAGCCTCTCTCTTTTTACCTTTTTCCACATTAAGAGGAGTTTGAAGATTGGCATGTTCTGTCTCAGTGATTTGAACTGGAGGGATTTGTACCTGACCTTGTTCTTTGGATGTCTCTGGTTGCTCAGTCATTGTGAACTTTTCAAATACTTGTATGTCTGGTTCCTTTTCTTTTCCCTTAGATGATACTGCAATGTTTTCTTGTAACTCCTGCTGAATAATCCCAGTTGAGGAAGGGCCAACTTCTAATCTTGGTACCTGTGAAAAAGAGTCCGGGTCAAGCATCTTTTCAAGATCTTTCATAACATTGTCTATATTGACCTGTTCACTATCCTTCTCTATCAATGTGCCTTCAATCCATTCATCTATATTAGCATATTTTTCAATCTCTAGAATTATGTGATGGATGTATGGTGCTGATTTAGTTTTCATTCTTTTATCACAAATGAAGTTGAATGGGTCATAAGGTGCCCAATAAAAATTCTTCTGTAATCTGAAATGGTCTTCTAATATCTTTTCAGCTTCTTCTCCTCCATCCCTAGAGTTACAGATAAACGGACCTAATTGACTTTTGATCCGGAGTTGAGCCTTCTTCTTTGCATTACAAAAATGAATTATATCAGAGTTGTTCATTTGCCTCAAGTATTCTAATGCGAAGAGTCTCATGGGGACATATTTTGGTAATTTGAATGGACATAATTCGCATCCATATATCCTGACTTCTGCGTGATTTTGGTATAAATACCAATCACCAATTTTGTATTGTTTTGAGAGCTGTAAAGTTTTCCTTATTTCATTGCTGAGTCTTGGAGGAGAAACTACTATCAACAAGGTAGTTGCAGGGTGTATAAAAAAGATCAATGAACTCATTATAGGAATAGGAAGAATCTGGAGAACTATGGGCAATGGATGACCAAAAGATAACAGACCTAGGATTTCCCTGGGCATCAAGCTTTTTGGTATAGAAAGGGAAATTTTCAAACTGATAATATATCATGAGGTGATAGATGACAGAGGAATACTTGAACACTTTCTCATTTTCTAATCTCATGAATTGATCATGGATTTTGTTTGCTATGTAAGATGCAAAGTCATACCTGACAGTAGGAGGCTGTCCAGGGGTAAAAATAGACAGTAATACTAGAATCAGATGGTCAACATGTTCACTGGTATTAAATCCCATTATAAAAGATATCATATCCAATACAAGTCTACCCTCCTCAGTGAAAGAAGAATTCCCATAAGGGGGAGGGCCTTTAGGCTGATGATCAGGCAACATAAAGGTCTGACAGATGTGGCTTAATTCTTCATGGGATAGTTTTGTGGATTTCTCAAGTAGTTCTCCCATGGACAAGGGAGTGAGGGCTTGGTCAGGTTGAAAATGTAGCATCTCATTGATAGACGAAGCAGTAATTGGGAAAAGGACATCTTGATTTGGAGCTAAGACTGCTCTCTGGTTAGGATCATAGTTCGCATGGCAAAAATGGATTATTTCAGGGAAAATATGGAAAAAGGGAAAGAGGTACCTGGGAAGATTAGATTCCCATAACCCAATTGTATCCAAGCCATTCAAATAATTGTCTCTGCAGCGACAAAAAATTTGAAGAGGACTATCACTATAACTCAGGTCTTTGATTTGGAAATCCTTGTCGACTAATGATAAATAATCCAGGTCTCTATGAGGGGCATTTAATGGGGAAAAATTCAAAACCATAGGAACTTCCATTCTTGGTTCTTGTGGATTCAAAAATGGAAATTCGGCTTATGGTGAAAATTGAGCAAATTTACAGGTTTCGATGGGGGAAACAGGTACAATTGCAATTTGGGAATTCAATTACAGTTCTTCGGGTTTAAGGAATGAACTAGCAACCAATTTTTTTAACTCTGTTTCAGTGAAAGAAAGAGGAAAACCGAGTTTCTTAGAGAGTTCAGTGCGAATTTAGGGTAAATACCTGTTTTTGGAGAAAAAAGTGTTTTGAACAGGGGCTAGTGAATGCGGATAATCTTCTGAGAGGCTTGACTATAATTTTCTTTGACGGGATAGAGGTTGGCGGACTTCAGAATTTCGAAATTTGAATTTTCTGCGTGGAGGGTGTATTCGTTCACTGCGTACAAAATAATGGAAAAGACACGAATTTTTGTTTTATTGGAAAAGTCAAATGGGATGGCGGGGTTTTTAATAAATGACGTCAGCATGACCTGGAGGTGAGTCACAGGGGGGAAGATGGTTTACGATTTTTTCCGCACTGCTTTTAAAGGAGGGTGATTTTGGGTGGAATGGCAGCGAATCGATACAGCGAGTGACGCGTGGCCATAGCACTATTCAAAAACCACTTTTATTTTGCGCGTTAACTTTCGGATGAGGGATGTCCAGCGGAATCGATGCGAGCTGTTGATCTTGGGCGGATCGATCCAACGGTTGACGGGATATGGAGTTTACGGAGGTTTAATAGGTGTGGGCTAGTTGTAATTAATAGTTAATTAATCATTTCGGGAGGTGTTTGATTGGTGGGGAGGTTATTAATTAACCATATGGATTAATTAATCCCTTTTGTATGGTCGGAAATGAAAAATGCGCGGGGATGGATTATTTCAAAGTTTGGTTTTAATTAAACTTTGGACTTATTTTTTTTTCAAACATATATACATATGTTTAAACCTTTTCATATATTTTATTATATGATAGTTAAACTAATGTGATTTTCTTACCATAGGGGGCAGGAATAGAATTAATGTTATATTTTAACCAAAAGGGGGCATATTGTGGGTTTTTTATTTGAATAAGTGGGAATAAAATACTTTTGGCTAAAATAGTTATAATACATGGGTTTTGGGAATATTATATGGAAAGTAGTTATATACATAGGAAAAGGTGATTTTCATAGGGAGTTAATATATAAATTAGAGTTAATATGACAAGGGACAATGTAAACTCAAAATACTTAAATATAACCAAGAAAGTGAAGATTCAAAAGTAAATGGCATTATTATACTTTCATCACTTAGACTTAGAATAAAAAGTGATTTTGAGGGCTTTTCATGAAATATTGAAGGATTTTCCTAAGTAAAATGGGATTTTACTTAGGAAAAGATTTTTGAGAGGTGAATGAATGTGATAATGGATGATTTCAAGTACTTAGGTTTTTTCAATTATTGGGCCGAGGGTCCGGTCCCTCCAAAAGTCAAGGAAATGCCTTGAGCCCCTCTAATTTTCAAATACCTTAGCACTTAGGGGAAATTAGTGAAATCTTTAGGGAAAAATGAAGGGGAAGTTAATAATCTTGACTTTGCTTTGGTGTGAACTTTTCCAATGTAGTATCTGCCTTTGCACTTGTGATGAAAGTAAAATTGAACACATTTGGAACCATCATTCATCACATGTAATTCTGCAACAACATCTACCTACCCTACCTACTTACTCTACCATTTTCTCTTCTTTATTAGGGTGCACTTAGACTGGCAAACCCTTATCAATCTTCTTTTTCTTTTACATGGAAAATCTATCTATTTCTACACTTATTACATCCAAGGGCTCAGATTAAACTGTTGAGCACCTTTTTATTAACTCTACCTATCTACTTATCTGCCAAGATTAAACTGTTTGGTCAGATATTTATTCTCTATTCTACAACATGAAATTGAAAAATGAATGAGTCAAGTTTAAACAGTTTGACTCTTCATAAATTGTGGCAAAGTTTGACAAGATGCACACAATTGCTTATTACAGAAAATGAAATAGTAGTGGCATTTAGACTTGCACACTTTCCTGGTCTATTTTTGTTTAGGGTTCATTTCTTTCACTTTTTTGACCATTTTATTCTTTTTACCCTTTGATTTTTCTTTTAGGGTATACCCTCTTTATATTTTTTATAATTTTTGATTTTTTGATTTTTTGAAAAATATGGAACACCTTTGCAACAAGAAAAAGGTTTGACATATTGCATAGTTCAACAAGTCAATCATGAAAGATGACACCTATTGATATAGGAGTCTAACACTGGCTCCACTTGGGGATGGCTTTTCCTGGCGAAAAGTCAAGAACAGCAGGTCAGATGCCTCAAAATTTCTTCAACTGAACCATGTAATCTTCTTTTTCTGGTGGCTTTATTGTATATATGATAGTAAAAATTCTAAAGCTTAGGGCCTTCACTTCGGGCTTCAACTTCAACAAGTCACCATCCAATCAAAACTGATGCATTAAAAAGGATATAATATGTACATGTTAGAAAAAATTAGAACATCCTAGTAAATAGGATCAAAGTAGTGTTTTAGCATTTGACCATTGACTGGTCCTTCCTCAGCTTCTGAACCATCCAAATTCTTCAAAAAATATGTGTTGTTTCCCTGTAAAGCATGAATGATGTAAGGTCCTTTCCATAAGAAATCAAATTTCTCATGTTTCCCTTTATCTTCCCTTCTGGAATCCCATCTTAAAACTTTGTCTCCTAGTTGAAAATCTTCTGCTTTGGTTCTTTTGTCAAACATTTTCTTTAACTTTTCCTGCAAAACTTGGGATCATTGATACACTTCTTCTCTGGTTTGCTGCAAGTGAATTTTTTGATTTATTCTTCTCTGAATATCATTTGGTTCTACTTGAGCTTCCTGAAGTAACCTCATTACCAAAACTCCTAAAGATGATGGAAATTTATCCTCAATACCATAAAATAGTTCATATGGACTGGTTCCAATTGATTTTTTGGTTGTAAGTCTGTCTGCCCACAATGCATTGGTAAGTTTCTTATGCCAATTCTTCTTATTTTCTTCCAATAATTTTTTAATGATATTAATGAGGCTTTTATTGGAAGATTCAGCCAGTCCATTACCTTGAGGATAATAGGCTGTTGAATGGCCTAAAGTGATGCGATATTTATTGCAGAAACTAATCATTTTCTTAGACTTGAAAGCAGCAGCATTATCAGTTATAATTTTCTCAGGACAGCCAAATCTTGAAAGTATATTGGTTTCTAAGAATCCTATAATTACAGAATCATTGGCTTGTCTGGATGGGATTGCTTCAATCCATTTAGTAAAGTAATCTGTGGCAGTGAGGATCCATCTGTGTTGCCCAGAAGAATGAGGATGGATTTCTCTAATAAAATCCAGTCCCCATTGTTGAAAGGGTCTCTCGGTGGAAATTGGTTTTAATGGTAAAGGTAACAATTTTCTCTTGCCCTCAAAGATCTGACACTTATGGCAAGCAGTTACAAATTTCTTAACATCTGAAAACAAGGTTGGCCAATAAAAACCAGCCCTTAAGATCTTATCTGCAGTTGACTTCCAGTAGAGGTGTCCACCACAATCTCCTGCATGGAATTCATTGAGAACCTTGTCAGTTTCATCTTTTAATAAACAATTTAATAGAATTCCATCATGATTCTTCCAAAAAAGAGCATTATCTAAAATACAATATTTTAAAGATGTCATTTTCAAAAACCTTTGTTTCGTTCTGGATAACCCTGGAGGAGCTTGCAGGTTTAACAAAACATAAATGATATCAGTGTACCAGGGTGAGTCTAAAAAGGCCTGACTGATTTGTGGAGTCGCCATCTCCTGTTCGTCATCCAGTTCATTAATATCCAGGGCTTGGCAATTTGTTTCAGTCATGAGTTGAGCCAAACCTTGTCCTTTTATGAGTTTTGTAGGTCTTATTTCAATATCATATTCTAATATGGTAGCTATCCATTTACCTCTTTTGCCTTCAATACCATCTTGAGTTAAGATGTCTTTAACGACAACATTAGGTACATAAGCTATCACATGAGAATACAATATATAAACTCTGAAATCTTTAATTGCTTTCACAAGTGAAAAAGCTTGTTTCTCCATGATATTATATTTCAATGATGCATCTCTAAGTGCTTTACTAAAAAAGGCTATTGGTTTTTCACATCCCTGATCATCCTTTTGTAGTAAAATAGTTGCAACTGTATGTTCAGAAGCAAATGAAAAAATTATGAAATCTCTATCAAATTTTGGACTGGTAAGAACTGGTGTTCTGGTTAAAGCCATTTTGATTTCTTCAAATGATTTCTTGGCTTCTACTGTCCATTGAATACTCGAATCCTTTCTTAACATGTTAGTGAGTAATCTAAGTAATTCAACTAAACTAGAAATGAATCTTCTCAAAAAATTGATCTTTCCTATGAAAGCTTGAAGTTCTTTAATATTCCTGGGATGAGGTATCTGCAAAATGGCTTGTATTCTTTCAGGATCAATTCTAATGCCATCTTTAGAAATAATGTGTCCTAGGAGTTTACCTTCTTCCAAACCAAACAATGACTTTTTAGGATTTAAAGAAATACCATACTTTCTGCATTTTATAAACACTTGTCTTAGATGATCTAAATGTTGTTGATCTGTTTTGGAAAAAACAGTTAAATCATCTAGATAAATAACCAGAAAATCATGAATTTCTTTGGCGAATGCAATGTCCATTGCTCTTTGGAAGGTGGCCCCTGCGTTTTTGAGTCCAAAAGGCATCTTAACATATTTAAAAGTACCCCATGGTGTTGTAAATGTTGTTTTGTCTTGATCATCAGGATGAACCAAAATCTGGTTATACCCTGAAAATCCATCCAGAAGAGAAATCCTTGAAGATCCTACTACCCTTTGTAAGATATGGTCCATTTTAGGCAAAGGATAGTTATCTTTTAAAGAAACTTTGTTTAAATTTCTCAAATCGACACATAGTCTAATCTCTCTAGTATTTTTCCTTGTTGGTACCAAATTAGAAACCCATTCAGAAAACCTAATAGGAGCAATGATTCCTACTTCATACATTCTTTTAATTTCTTTCTCAATTGAAGGTAGTAAAACAGGGTTGATCCTTCTAAGTTTCTGTTTGAATGGTTTCTGATCTGGTTTCAAAGGTATGGTATGTTGAATTATTAATGTATCATATGATTTAAGATATTCATAACTCCAGGCAAAAACATCCTGGAATTCTTTTAAAATTTCAACATATTTGACCTTTTGATCTGCTGGCAGAGATTTGGACAACTTAACTATTTTGGGATTTTCTTCAGTTCCCAAATTGTATTCTTCAATATCAGCTTTTAAAGGTTCCATTTTGGGTTTTAGTGGAATGTCATTTGAGTCAAAAAGATCTTCCAAAGGAGTTAATCCCTTAGGTAAATGATTATCTTTCAGATTAATAATTTCATATTCATCTTCTATAATCTCATCAACTTCCATTTGTTTCAAATCCTACATATCTTTTTTGGTGAATTTAGTTGGGTGAAGCATGTGAATTGTAGTCTCTTCTGAAATAAATGTTTCTTGTTCATCTATTTGATTAGATTCATTGATTGTTGTGTCTTCATCTATACTAATGTTAGAGAATTCATTTTCTAAGGTCAAAAAATTATTAATCTGATTGTTATTTACAAACACTTGCCAATTCATAAGATTATCCAGTATAGTAGGTCTATGTCTAATCTCAGCTGTGAACTGAAGATTAGGTCCAAAAGGCAATTTACAAGTGCTATCGAACATTGCAAGACTATGAGCATGCAAATTTTGTTTTCTAGGAATTTTGGCAAGCTGAGCCTGTAGAAAAGTGTTGAGAATTTCCACAATTGTTTCTTTGTATTGTATTAATCTGGGGTCTTTTGTTGAACATTCACCATTAATCTGTTGAATAATTAACTCAGAGTCTCCTATGATTGATACTCTAATTGTTCCTAATTTTTTGACATGTTTAAGCCCTAGCAAAAGAGCTTCATACTCTGCCATATTATTAGTGCATCTAAAGTTCAATATATAAGCATGGCCTTCAGCATGATCATTTTCAACATTATGTATCCAAATTCCAGCTCCTGCTCCTAACTTATTTAATGAACCATAAAAATTTAAATGCCACAGAATTTCATGTTCATAATCTTCATCGACTGTTTTAACAACTTTCTTAACAGGGAGCTCTGGTTTTTCAATTTTTTCCGGTATTTCTTGAATATCTGATGTTTCTTTGTTTTCAGAAATTTCTTCGATTTGAACAGTAGATTTATTTGCAGTTTCTGTTTCTGGTGCTTCAAGTTCAGTAGGAAGGTCAAATTCAGCATTATAAAGGATGAAAGAGTCCATATCAGAATGAACTGAGTAGATAGGGAAGTTTTCAGGCTTCTCCTGGCTACTGACTAAATATTTCATCAAGGTCTCTCTGTATAGTCTTTTAGGTAGACCGAATACTGAAATAGTAGCATATGACATATCTAATTGAAGAGATCCTCTGATTTTGGCACCCCAGGATCTGGACAACAACATACCATATTTAGGAGGAATATCTGCAACTACTGTATCCATTAGAATAGATTTCGCAGGGTATTGCACCAAAGTAACACACAAATATTTAATCAAACCTAAACATCTTATCTGACTTGAATCAAAAGAAAACAGATCTTTATATGGTCTGGTAATGTCTAAGTTTAATCTTTCCATCACAGCCTTGGGCATTAAATTGTGAGACGCTCCAGAATCAAGCATGGGGTTATGAAGTATTTTTTCATGTACATTTAAACTTACATAAAATGGAGGAGTTCCTCCACTTTCTGGTTTGCCATTTACTTCAGGGCCAAAAAGTAACTTGGGCTGATCATCAAAAACATTTACTGAATCGTCCATTCCAGTAATGTTAATGTTAAGGGATTTGCTGATTTGGCTTCTATAGACATCATGTTTAGCTAATTCTGCCAATGGAACAGTTATCTTTAATTTTCCTATTTCAGCTTCTAGATTGAAAGATTTTTCTGTTTGAGTTCTAGTATTTTGAACAGTTGGATTTTCTCTATTTTTTGGGTCTTCAGTGTTTTTCTCTTTTTCATGAGTGGAACTATGAGTTGAAGGTGTTTCTGAATTGAATTGCGCTGGTTCTTCTACGTTTCCTATAGGAGGAAAAGTATTGGAAAGTTGTTTATTATTCAGTTGATTATCAGACACATCTTCAATTATTGGTTTAGCGGGGTTATGACTTGCTCTAGAAAGCATTTGTATAGGAGGGGTGTTATTTTTACCTTTGATGTTCTGTTTTACAACTTTCTGTTTGCTATTCTCTAGCACATCAATCCGTCTGCTTCTCAAATTGTATTGTTTATGAACTTCATAAATTGTTGTGTCATATCCTTCTTTAAAATCAAAAGTTTCTCCTGAATGAGTTTGAAATGTTTCAAGAATGTGATTTTCTTTATCATCTTGAGATAGGAAAACTTCTGGTTCATTCTTGTTTTCAGTCAAGTTATTTATTTCAACATCCTCAGTTGGTTCTTCAGAAGATGAACCTTCAACAAAAATTTTCCTGGAATGGTGGCTTGATGTTTTGGTCAGGGACATTTTTCCCAGTATTTTGGTTTTGATTTCTTCTGAAGTTTGGGTTTCTAACAACATTTTGACCATCGCCAAAAGACTTTCTTTCGATTGTCTCTACTCTGTCCCCCAGTATTTCCATACCTTTAATAATTGCATCCAGCTTTCTTTCAAAAGCAGAAGGCTCTTCGTTTATAGGCATCCTTCTTTCAGCTCTAGCTCTAGCTCGTTTTTTTATGAGGTTAGCTTCAACACTAACAACTATGCTTTGCATCTCTTCTAGAGTTTGAGGATCTCTTTCCCTAAGTGAATATGCTATGTCAGAGTCAAAACCATCAGGGAATTTAACCAATACTGAACCCGGAGGGGGTCTAAGGTTTTTGGGAACAACGTTATAGGCTTCACTGAATCTAATGATATAATCTTGCACTGCTTCATTAGGTCCTCTTTTCAATTTTCCAAAGTCTGATAGGATTTGAAGAGGGTCTTTCCTCTTGTCCCATCTATTCAAGAATGCCCTATACAAGGCTGGTAAATCAACAATACTATTTGGCTGAAGAGCCCTAAACCATGTCCTGACTTCCCCAGTAAGACTCTGGACAAAAATTCTCATTCGAACATCATCAGCGTCAATTTCATAAAATTCAAAGTAATCAGTCATCCTTTTGGTATGTTTTTGAGCAGTGTAAGTACCGGAACCATCAAAAGGGGTGATTTTACTCTGATAGTCTTGAGGCAAAGCAGCAGGGTTGCCTGGCAACCTTAAAGGAGCATATCTGTTGGCCATCGGAAGGTGTAATGGAATAACAGGTGATGATGGTCTGGAAGTAGTATGTGGAGGAGAAGGAGGGGCAGGTTGTGTTTGAGAAATTTGAGGAAAAGCAGATGAACTAGGGGAAGATGAAGTAATCACAGAAGATTTTGAAGTTTCTTCAAAGGTCAGTTCAGATTGAATGGAATTTTGCAAATGTCTGTCAAGAAGAAAGGAAACGAATTTCAATTGTAAATATTCAAGAAATAAAGGATCCGGAACCAGTTTGGATAATTCAGTTTTAGAAAAATTCACAAATAAAGATGTTTCGAATTGCTCATCAAAAGGTACTTCATCAAAATAAATCCACTTTACAGGACAGGATGCTGATCTAGAAAGAGGTCGAGAACTTCCAGAACTTTCTTGACTTCCTCTTTCAGAGCTTTCTTGACTTTCTTGTCTTCTAAGAATCCTAGGAATCAGATTTGGATTATCGAATACCGGAGGTGGGTTTGGATCAGGATTTGACCTGGTATAACGAGTTCTTTCTGAAGCCAGTTTTCCTAGTAATGTTTCTTTTTTTAAATTTTTGTTTTAAATAAAATGAAAGTACAACTTCGGCAAATTATTCAAGAAATTAAAGATTTTTAATTAAAATTTTCTCAAAGATTTATTGAACTAGAGAATCTGATTGAATTTTTAAACCAAAGTTTCAGTTATTAAGCTAAACTAAAGATAGACTAAAGCAGCATTTATTTACTATGCAATTGCAGAGCAATAGTAGTTCAAAGGCTACCTGGATGATCTTCAGACTCTGTCTATAGCTTATAAGCAAACAATAGTAACAATAAAGATATTCAGATCCCTATGGTCGCCACTATCTTATCACTTAGATTTTCCTTGAAGTTGTGGAAAAGGAAAGTAAATTCGAGGTAACCACAAACCAACCTTCAGATACAGAATCTAGCCAATCTGTATCCAGAGAGGGCTCTCTCTTTAAAATTTAGCTTTGTTCTTAGAAAATATTAGGCTAGTTATAAGTCCAGGGGTTTTGTTTCAATTTGATGGTGGAATCCGCCAACTGAGGGCAAGATTGAGTATTTCAGGCCATTGGGCTATGGAGTCGAAAAGATGGCTTTACTGGATTATGTTTTTACACAAAAGATGGCTTTGCAGGGCAAGATAGCCAAAACAAAGAACAATTTTAGATATTAAAGTGAATGGAATGGATTTTTTAAATGGATGAAAGGCAATTAAGAATCTTTCAACATGTTTAAACGAGGGAAAGTGAGTGATTACCAATAAAGAGCAATTAATAATTCTTTACTAAGTAATCAAATGCTTAAACTAGAGAAACAAGAGCAATTAAGAATTCATTGTTTATGACCAGTTTAGAAGAAAACATTTAGAATAATAACAATTGAAATCAGAGTACACTTAAGCAATTTCTGATTTAATCCTTTTTTGTTAATTATTCAGAAATGAAACACAGTGATATAGTAAACATATATAAAACTTAAAACACAGGATAGAAATGACTTATTGAACTGTAGTCTGACACA
Source organism: Pinus albicaulis (assembly GCA_034641835.2). NCBI lineage: Eukaryota > Viridiplantae > Streptophyta > Pinopsida > Pinales > Pinaceae > Pinus > Pinus albicaulis. The sequence goes on from CM076571.1 coordinate 486,153,820, forward strand.
TGAATCCTGCAAAAAGTCTTGAGCTTCAATTCATCATCCAGCAAGCCACAAAGAAATTTCTCCAAAAGCACTTTATTCCAAAAGTCAATGTTACAGCAAAGTAGAAGAATCCACCCTCAATAATCCGATTGAGGGCTTATTTATACAAAAAATCATACAAAATATCTCTTAACAAAACGAGATATAATCTAAGATGAATCACAAATAAGTTACAATAAAAATAGAGACAGATGGTCTCATAGATAAGACAAAAAAAGCAACTGATGTTGTGTTGTTTCCTCCTTTCGAGAATGTGCTGGAGGCATGACCTATATTTTAGCTCTTTGTTGTCCTCTTCAGTAATTTTGTTCTAACTGACTTGCTTCACTGATACTCTTTGTTCTTACTGATACACTTTAACTGAACTGATACTCTTTGACCTTTGTTTGTCCCTTTATCCTTTATACTGTAGTAAATAGGCAAAATTTCATATAAGGATAAATTTTATAAAAGTTCCAATAGATCTTCCCACCATTTATCTTCTGCTATTTTGGTCCATTGAAGCTTCCTTAATGTTTCATCAGCCTCAGTATATCTGAAGAAATTAGGCTGATTAGGAAACAAATGTCTTACTTCATGTTCAAGATAAAACAAATTCTCTAATCTGTCATGAAGATTCCTTCCTGTAGGTAATGTTGCTTCTGATGAAATGGTTGAGGAACTGGCTAGATTGTGAGCATGTATGTCCAATTTCCTAACATAAGTTTCGAGGTCCATTATTTTATGTTCTGGAACCATAGGGCTGGGCAACCCTTTATTCAATAAAACATTAAACCTTTCTTTGAAAGAAATTATTTCTCCCTGCATGTTAAAGCACCTTCGTTCCAAATTTTGCATAAGATTTCTTTTAGTAAAAACTCTTTTTATTTCTAATATTGTTGCAGTTCTATCCTGAATACCCACTTCTTCAAGCTGCTGTCTGGTTTGGGTGTTTAGAAACTGTATAAGCCGATTGGCTTCCTCAGGCCTATTTCCTAATTCTGCTCGTGTGTTTTCAACTTCATCCAGAGCTGCTTGGACCAAATCATTTGGCTCGTATATTATCTGAATTGAAGGCCAGATGTCTTTTATTGTATGGATAATATTATCCCAAAGAATTTCATTTATTTCTCTCAAAGGTTTCTCCAATGTGAGATCCTTTTCTAATGCTTTAACCAATTTTTCCAATCTCTTGATTTCTCTTGATTTGTCAGCAACACTCATTTTTGAAAGATCATACCTTTGTTCCAAATTGACAAGCTGTAACTTTGTGTGCTGAAGTTTTGTTACTTGTAGTTTCAAATCATTCATTTGCTTTACTAATTGTTCTCAATTCAAATTTGAAGTGTCTACCTGTGATGACTCTGCTGGCTGACCTGTTGGCTGTGTACCTGTAATTGCCTCTGTTGTAGATGTTGGAAGAGCAGATTGTTTGTCTTTCAATGCTTGCTCCAGCTCTTTTTCTGTTTCAGTCAGTTGCTCATTCATTTTCAAGAGCAACTCCATCATTTCTTCTTCAAAACTCTTCTTTATTACTTCTTCAGTTTGGGGATGTCTGGAAGCTGGCAATTTCAACTGCTTTCTCAAAGCTGCAATGTCATCATATTTTTTCTTAATTATAGCTTCTATACCTTTGACATCCTTTGGATTGTGACCTAATCCAATTATTACTTCCTCCAATGTTTTTCTCCTGTTATCTTTGGCTTGAGAAGAAGCTTTTTCAAGCTGCAATTGCGTATTGGTGTTCTCCAAAGAATCCTGTAACTTATGAGCTGTCGTTGCCTTATCAGTCAGTGTAGAATATATCATTTCACCAGTCTGCTTATGCAACTCAATCTGATCTAAAGGATGGATGTCTTTTGCTAGAACTTCAAAGTTTGTCTTAATATAATCAGCAGTTGTCTGGGGTTGTTGCATCTTGGGTTTGAAATGGCTCATTATCATTTTGCCCTGTTGGATGTCGAAAGATGACATCGGTCTTTCTTGATTCTTTGGAGCCATTTTCAGATATTGATTATATACTTGAACTCTCAGTGAATCATTCCTGGCCTTGATATTGATAAATATCTTTTTGATGTCCCAGGCCTCTTTTACTGGAGTTTTGAAAGAAGATATTTCAAGACTCTTTTGCTTTTGTAGCTCTTTCCTTTGTGAAGTAGTGGATGCTTCATTGATTGTTCCTGTTTGTTGACTGCCTTCCCTTTCTTGGCTATCAGAGATTTCTTGAAATGATTCAACTTCTGGAAGAGGATTCAATCTCTGCCTTTTAGTATCATGCTGCTCTGTAGATCTATCACCAGGGGTGGATGTTTCAGCTTCTCTCTTTTTCCCTTTTTCCATATTAAGAGGAGTTTGAAGATTGGAAATTTCAGCCTCATTGATCTGGACTGGAGTGATTTGTACTTGACTTTGTTCTTTGGATGTCTCTGGTTGCTCTGTCATTGTGAACTTTTCAATTACTTGTATGTTCGGTTCTTTTTCTTTTCCTTTTGATTCTACTGCAATGTTTTCTTGTAACTCCTGCTGAATAATCCCAGTTGAGGAAGGGCCAACTTCTGATCTTGGTACCTGTACAAAAGAGTCTAGGTCAAGCATCTTCTCAAGATCTTTCATAACATTTCTTATATTGACCTGCTCAATATCATGCTCTATCAATGTGCCTTCTATCCATTCATCTGTATTAGCATATTTTTCAATCTCTGGAATTCTCTGATGGATGTATGGTGCTGATTTATTTTTCATTATTTTATCACAAATGAAGTTGAATGGGTCATAAGGTGCCCAATAGAAACTCTTCTGTAATCTGAAACGGTCTTGTAATATCTTTTCAGCTTCCTCCCCTCCATCCCTAGAGTTACAGATAAACGGACCTAATTGACTTTTGATCCGGAGTTGAGCCTTCTTCTTTGCATTACAAAAATGAATTATATCAGAGTTGTTCATTTGCCTCAAGTATTCTAATGCGAAGAGTCTCATGGGGACATATTTTGGTAATTTGAATGGACATAATTCGCATCCATATATCCTGACTTCTGCGTGATTTTGGTATAAATACCAATCACCAATTTTGTATTGTTTTGAGAGCTGTAAAGTTTTCCTTATTTCATTGCTGAGTCTTGGAGGAGAAACTACTATCAACAAGGTAGTTGCAGGGTGTATAAAAAAGATCAATGAACTCATTATAGGAATAGGAAGAATCTGGAGAACTATGGGCAATGGATGACCAAAAGATAACAGACCTAGGATTTCCCTGGGCATCAAGCTTTTTGGTATAGAAAGGGAAATTTTCATACTAATAATATATCATGAGGTGATAGATGAAAGAGGAATACTTGAACACTTTCTCATTTTCTAATTTCATGAATTGATCATGGATTTTGTTTGCTATGTAAGATGCAAAGTCATACCTGACAGTAGGAGGCTGTCCAGGGGTAAAAATAGACAGTAATACTAGAATCAGATGGTCAACATGTTCACTGGTATTAAATCCCATTATAAAAGATATCATATCCAATACAAGTCTACCCTCCTCAGTGAAAGAAGAATTCCCATAAGGGGGAGGGCCTTTAGGCTGATGATCAGGCAACATAAAGGTCTGACAGATGTGGCTTAATTCTTCATGGGATAGTTTTGTGGATTTCTCAAGTAGTTCTCCCATGGACAAGGGAGTGAGGGCTTGGTCAGGTTGAAAATGTAGCATCTCATTGATAGACGAAGCAGTAATTGGGAAAAGGACATCTTGATTTGGAGCTAAGACTGCTCTCTGGTTAGGATCATAGTTCGCATGGCAAAAATGGATTATTTCAGGGAAAATATGGAAAAAGGGAAAGAGGTACCTGGGAAGATTAGATTCCCATAACCCAATTGTATCCAAGCCATTCAAATAATTGTCTCTGCAGCGACAAAAAATTTGAAGAGGACTATCACTATAACTCAGGTCTTTGATTTGGAAATCCTTGTCGACTAATGATAAATAATCCAGGTCTCTATGAGGGGCATTTAATGGGGAAAAATTCAAAACCATAGGAACTTCCATTCTTGGTTCTTGTGGATTCAAAAATGGAAATTCGGCTTATGGTGAAAATTGAGCAAATTTACAGGTTTCGATGGGGGAAACAGGTACAATTGCAATTTGGGAATTCAATTACAGTTCTTCGGGTTTAAGGAATGAACTAGCAACCAATTTTTTTAACTCTGTTTCAGTGAAAGAAAGAGGAAAACCGAGTTTCTTAGAGAGTTCAGTGCGAATTTAGGGTAAATACCTGTTTTTGGAGAAAAAAGTGTTTTGAACAGGGGCTAGTGAATGCGGATAATCTTCTGAGAGGCTTGACTATAATTTTCTTTGACGGGATAGAGGTTGGCGGACTTCAGAATTTCGAAATTTGAATTTTCTGCGTGGAGGGTGTATTCGTTCACTGCGTACAAAATAATGGAAAAGACACGAATTTTTGTTTTATTGGAAAAGTCAAATGGGATGGCGGGGTTTTTAATAAATGACGTCAGCATGACCTGGAGGTGAGTCACAGGGGGGAAGATGGTTTACGATTTTTTCCGCACTGCTTTTAAAGGAGGGTGATTTTGGGTGGAATGGCAGCGAATCGATACAGCGAGTGACGCGTGGCCATAGCACTATTCAAAAACCACTTTTATTTTGCGCGTTAACTTTCGGATGAGGGATGTCCAGCGGAATCGATGCGAGCTGTTGATCTTGGGCGGATCGATCCAACGGTTGACGGGATATGGAGTTTACGGAGGTTTAATAGGTGTGGGCTAGTTGTAATTCATAGTTAATTAATCATTTCGGGAGGTGTTTGATTGGTGGGGAGGTTACTAATTAACCATATGGATTAATTAATCCCTTTTGTATGGTCGGAAATGAAAAATGCGCGGGGATAGATTATTTCAAAGTTTGGTTTTAATTAAACTTTAGACTTATTTTTTTTCAAACATATATACATATGTTTAAACCTTTTCATATATTTTATTATATGATAATTAAACCAATGTGATTTTCTTACCATAGGGGGCAGGAATAGAATTAATGTTATATTTTAACCAAAAGGGGGCATATTGTGGGTTTTTTATTTGAATAAGTGGGAATAAAATACTTTTGGCTAAAATAGTTATAATACATGGGTTTTGGGAATATTATATGGAAAGTAGTTATATACATAGGAAAAGGTGATTTTCATAGGGAGTTAATATATAAATTAGAGTTAATATGACAAGGGACAATGTAAACTCAAAATACTTAAATATAACCAAGAAAGTGAAGATTCAAAAGTAAATGGCATTATTATACTTTCATCAATTAGACTTAGAATAAAAAGTGATTTTGAGGGCTTTTCATGAAATATTGAAGGATTTTCCTAAGTAAAATAGGATTTTACTTAGAAAAAGATTTTTGAGAGGTGAATGAAGGTGATAATGGATGATTTCAAGTACTTAGGTTTTTCAATTATTGGGTCGAGGGTCCGGTCCCTCCAAAAGTCAAGGAAATGCCTTGAGCCCCTTTAATCTTCAAATACCTTAGTGCTTAGGGAAATTAGTGAAATGTTTAGGGAAAATGAGAGGGGAAGTTAATAATTTGACTTTGCTTTGCTGTGAACTTTTCTAATGTAGTATATGCCTTTGTACTCATGATGAAAGCATAATTGAACACATTTAGAACCATCATTCATCACATGTAATTCTGCAACAACATCTACCTACCCTACTTACTTTACCCTACCATTTTCTCTTCTTTATTAGGGTGCACTTGGACTGGCAAACCCTTATCAATCTTCTTTTTCTTTTACATGGCAAACCTATCTAAGTCTACACTTATTACATCCAAGGGCTCATATTAGACTGTTAAGCACCTTTTATTAACTCTACCTATCTACTTATCTGCCAAGATTAAACTGTTTGGTCAGATATTTATTCTCTATTCTACAACATGAAATTGAAACATGAATGAGTCAAGTTTAAGCAGTTTGACTCTTCATGAATTGTGGCAAAAGTTTGACAAGCTGCACACAATTGCTTTATTACAAAAATGAAATAGTAGTGGCATTTGGATTTGCACACTTTCCTTGGTCTATTTTTGCTTGGGGTTCATTTCTTTCACTTCTTTTTGACCATTTTATTCTTTTACCCTTTGATTTTCTTTTAGGGTATACCCTCTTTACATTTTTTAAATTTTTTGATTTTTTTGGTTTTCCAAGAATATGGAACACCTTTGCAACAAGAAAAAGGTTTGACATATTGCATAGTTCAACAAGTCAATAATGAAAAATAACACCTATTGGTATAGGAGTCCAACAGAAAGCATAAGTAATTTAATACAAAACATAGGTTTTAACCTAAGAGTAAATGCCCCTACAAGTCAATCAATCTCTCGAATAGTTTTAAATATCTAAAAGTTTTTCATTTTCATATCCATGGTCTCAAACAATGAGAGAAAAAACCTTTTATATTCAATGTATGTAAAACACAAATTAGCCGTATCTCTAGAATAGATCTAAGTATAAGTTTTTCATTTTCATATCGATGGTCTCAAACAATGAGAGAGAAAGAAACCTTTTATTTTCAACATGTAAAACACTTGAAGTAGCCATAAAAGTTTCCCATTGAAACCATAAGTGATTTGATACAAAACTTAGGTTTTAACCTAAGAGTAAATGCCCCTACAACTCAATCAATCTCTCGAACAGTCTTAAATCTCTAGAAGTTTTTAATTTTCATATCCATGGTCTCAAAAAATGAGAGAATTTTTTTTTTATATTCAATGTATGTAAAACACAAATTATTCTATAGAATAGATCTAAATAGAAGTTTTTCTTTTTCATATCCATGGTCTCAAACAGCGAGAGAGAAAAAACCTTTTATATTCAACATGTAAAACACTTGAATTAGCCATAAAAGTTTCCCATTGAAACCATAACTTATTTGATACAAAACATAGGTTTTAACCTAAGATGTAAATGCCCCTACAAGTCAATCAATATCTTGAATAGTTTTAAATATTTGTTTTTCATTTTCATATCCATGGACTCAAACAATGAGAGAAAAAACCTCATATATTCAATGTACATGTAAAACACAAATTAGCCATATCTCTAGAATAGATCTAAGTAGAAGTTTTTCATTCTCATATCCATGGTCTCAAACAATGAGAGAGAAAAAAACCTTTTATATTCAACATGTAAAACACTTGAATTAGCCATAAACGTTTCCCATTGAAACCATAAGTGATTTGATACAAAACATAGGTTTTAACATAGGTTTTAACCTAAGAGTCAATGTATGTAAAACAAAAATTAGACATAGCTCTAGAGAATAGATCTAAATAGAATTTTTTCATTTTCATATCCATGGTCTCAAACAATGAGAGAGAAAAAATCCTTTTATATTCAACATGTATATAACTTATTTAGAAACAGAAAGTAATTTAATACAAAAAATAGGTTTTAACCAATTATATAGGTTTTCATTTTCATATCGATGGCATCAAACAATGAGAGAGAAAAAACCTTTTATATTCAACATGTAAAACACAAATTAGCCATAAAAGTTTCCCATTGAAACCAAAAGTGATTTGATACAAAACATAGGTTTTAACCTAATCTTGTAAATGCCCCTACATTTAATTTCTAGAATAAGAATTTTTTCATTTTCATATCCATGGTAGTTCTCTAGGCAATCTGTAAAGGGCCAGGTAGCCTCCGGATCTCATCTTTTATGAAAGGTGACATATCTAGTAAATGCCCCTACAATCAATCTCTAGAATAGATCTAAATGCCCCTACAGTCAACATGTATATAGTATTTAGAAACAAAAAGTATTTTGATACAAAACATAGGTTTTAACCAAGTATATAGTTTTTCATTTTCATATCCATGGTCTCAAACAATGAGAGAGAAAAAACCTTTTATATTCAACATTTAAAACCCAAATTAGCCATAAAAGTTTCGCATTGAAACCAAAAGTGATTTGATACAAAACATATAGGTTTTAAAGCCTAATCTAGTAAATGCCCCTACATTCAATATTTGGAATAGATATAATGAGAAGTTTTTCATTTTCATATCCATGGTAGTTCTATAGGCAGAGTTTGTAAAGGGCTAGGTAGCCTTTGGATCTCATCTTTTATGAAAGGTGATATATCTAGTAAATTCCCCTCCAGTAAATCTCTGGAATAGATCTAAATGCCCCTACAGTCAACATGTATATAGTATTTAGAAACAAAAAATAATTTGATACAAAACATAGTTTTTAACAAAGTATATAGTTTTTCATTTTCATATCCATAGTCTCAAACAATGAGAGAGAAAAAACCTTTTATATTCAAAATGTAAAACAAAAATTAGCCATAAAAGTTTCCCATTGAAACCAAAAATGATTTGATACAAAACATATACGTTTTAACCTAAGAGTAAATGCCCCTAAATTCAATCTCTAGAATAGATCTAATTAGAAGTTTTTAATTTTCATATCCATGGTAGTTCTATAAGCAGAGTCTGTAAAGGGCCAGGCAGCTTCTAGATCTCATCTTTTATGAAAGGTGACATATCTGGTAAATTCTCCTACAATAAATCTTTGGAATAGATCTAAATATAAGTTTTTCATTTCTCCCATGCATTTGCAATTAATGTCAATTTAATATATATATTTTTATTGAAATTTTTTTTTTAGGGATAAGAAAACCATTAAATTTGGTTGAAAAATGGAAATTATGCATAGACATTTCTTGCTATCCCAATCCAGGGAATGCAGTGATTACATATGTGCTTTCCAATATTGCGACTAGAAAAGTCGTCTAAATGAAAATGAATATACTGGGAATAACAAAAAACAATGGGGCATATTATATTGGATTGATAAAAGGATTGGGAACAACGATGGAGTATGGAACAAATGGAATCGTAGTTTTCACCAATTCTGAACTTCTGTGCAACCAGATGAATGGTGTATACCAAGTTAAGAAGGAGAGGCTAAAAGAACTACATGGAATAGCAAACAATATTGTTAGCCAATTTCAATTTTTTAGTATAAGGCATTGTACAAATGTGAATAAGATGTCTGCTGATTTATTGTGTGGGGCAATGCAAATTCAAGATTCATTTATCAAAGATGAATTAATAGATGAATTAGAATTAT